>JABCPV010000037.1:0-267287 GCA_016584345.1 Suillus ampliporus | reverse complement strand
AATACAGGCAAGGCCCAGTGAAAACTGATCGTTAACGTTAACGTTCAAGCTCAAGTATCATTATCATGAGGGCCGATACCTGCACATCTGACATCACGTGCCACTTTGGGGAAAACTTTTAGTCTAAGCCCAGTTCAGTAAAATGAAAAATAGGGATGGGCTCAATTCTAAAATGTCGTTGTCGTTTGAACTTGACCTTACGGTCACACTCCCATAAATTACCTACGCGGACTATGCAGCGAGGTTCAGAATGTCTCCCATGCGAAGGTTTAACCGACGCGATAGTGGACAAATCAGGAAAGGTTTAGTCCGCGTAGGTAATTTACGGGAGTGTGACCGTAAGGTCAAGTTCAAACGACAACGACATTTTAGAATTGAGCCCATCCCTATTTTTCATTTTACTGAACTGGGCTCTAATAGACTAAAAGTTTTCCCCGAAGTGGCACATGATGTCAGATGTGCAGGTATCGGCCCTCATGATAATGATACTTGAGCTTGAACGTTAACGTTAACGATCAGTTTTCACTGGCCTTGGCCTGTATTTCTAGTGACCCCTCTACGCCATTCATTTCCGTGGGCATTCCTGGCCTTCCGTCTAATCCTCGGTCATATGGGCTGATCAGATGCTCACGAATCGTCTTATTCCATGGTGGACTGCAGAATGCTTTGTGATTGTCGGTGGGTTCCCTCTATTCTCGTGAGCGCTTCTTGTGCCTATTTCTTTAGCAGGAAAAATCCAGAAGCATATGTACACTTCAAGGCGCCGGGATGTCCAGGATGGATGGCAAACGAGGTATGTTCGTTCTGGGAGCACGCAAGAAAGTGAGCCGCTCACATTGATGCAGCCTCTGCAGAACGACATGCATCCGGAATTCAGCAATCTGCACGACTTTGATACTGCATTCCATGTATCGCAGTGTCGCGCTCAGCCGAAGACTAGTTGCTGGCCACCATCTCCTGGAAGTGACCTGCGTAGTGACGACTCATTGTCCAGGATCGTCTTTTCTCCGTCGAGTTTTCTCGGCACAGCTGTTGCTCAGCACGATGTTCGAAGGTATAATCCCTTCACGTGATGTCGATACCCTGTTCTGAACAGTGGTCGTTTTCGCAGCGCAGTAAGGCAAACTTCGTGCAATGGTTTCGGGGATTCGCCCAAGACTAGTCAATCCCCCACTACGCTCTTACATTCCCACTGGGTTTCACAACCCGATACCCTACATCACCAGCTTCAGGAGGGCATGATCTGTGAGCAGGACCTTTCATTCAACAACGATGTATCGCAGTTGCAACGGGAATGCTTATGGACTGACGGTCAAGGCCGGTGCGGCTTTATGGCGGATACGGTCAAGAGCATGCTGAAGCATGTGTCATCATACCATTTGCATCAGCCGCCCGCCAGCCAGGTTCAATGTTTATTCGGGGGCTGCTCAAGGACCATGAGACGCGACACGATCCTCAGGCACATCCGTGAGATACACTACGGAGACAAGTCTCGTTGCAAGCGTCCTTCTTGATGTTACGCATTCATAACAATGAACTTTTACTATACTCTCTGCCTGGTGCCTGCCATCGTTCTCATTGTACCTTCTGCTTACATATCCTTCCTGCTATCGCTTTGTTCATACCTGGTGTGTGCAACTCGGTGCGATTTATTTAGTGTCCTAGTTGTGTTTTGCAGTTGTCGTACATTATACAGCTCTATCATTGTTCTCTCCGTCTGGTGCCCGCTGTTGACTCCTGCTCTAGTTTTCATGATGCCTTTCTTCTGCTGATGTACCCTTCCTGCTATTGATGTATTCATGATGGATATACCAGCGATGCGTGTTTGAAGGGAATCGAAAGACCGATGTCATTGACCAAGTAGTTGCAAAATGAAGATACAAAGATATAGAAGATCGGAGATAGATTCTGATAGACGTTGGGGCAATCAAGTCATCTCGAGATGTGGATGTATCACAGTGACGGTGAAGCATAATCACAAACTCCAGGTGATGGATATCGGATTGCGATGATTTGCTGTACTGCTTCTGAAGAGCCGTCAGTATCGTGGTTGGCAACGACAACATCTATCAGCCTATGTCGCCAAGTTTTCTGAGTTCGATTGTGTAGCTGCTCCCCGGCTAAATCAATTATGGACGCGATGGAGCAATCAGATGCGAGACGACATTGCAAAGTGAAATTCACAGGAAACTCTACTTACCATCAGTTATGCGAGCTGGAAGCAGAGACGATAGGACATACTTGTGTAGTCTCCTTGTGAATGATGCAGAAGCACTCTAGCCTCTTCTTAATCGTTGTTTCCCCTCCTTCATCTATATCAGTCGCATACAAAATCACCTACGCCAGGAAGCTTGCTGCATTGAATATTAAATACTGAATAACGAGAGCTAATGTTTCATCATATATATAAAACATACCATCTAGCTTTGTGATCAGGTTCATGCTACGTGCCACGCAGCAGCAAACGCTGAGTTCGAAGAGGATCGAAAGATTGAAGATCGACGGAAGCAAAGTGAAGATCTACGGAGATCTAGATGATCAAGATTCGACAGGGACCGATCGAAAAGTTTGCGCTGAGGAACTCAGGAGCATTCTTAATAGCTATAAGAGATAAATCCGGTGAGTCAAACTTAGAGACATGTACATGTTGCGTGTGTACTGGTGAGAAATGTCAAGGTGCTGAGGTGGTTTTCAAAGGACTGTGGCCAAGGGACGCATCTAAGGACAAGCGTAAGCCAAAGCACGAGTTAAAATGCCAAAATAATGTATGACTCCGAGTCTACGAGAGAAAGCTGATGCAAAGTATGTATTTTTTTGTCATTGCGTGCTACTGCTCGATGCTCATCTGCATACCGTCTGTTGACTCGGGGCGATGTCTTCGTGGAGGCGGAGATACGGGAAAGACGGCCGAGACTCCATGACGTCTCTATCGAGGAAACTGTGGAGACATAAACCCCAACAAGATCAGATAATAAACCGTGAGGTCGAAAACCAGTCAATAGTTCGAAAGGGAGCCAATAGAAAAACAATCGTGGTTGTGATCATTATGTGGTGTGTAAGAGGGTTGTACGCCGAAACCACGTCTCTGCGACGATGTCGAAGATTCGATGAAGTGGCGCTCGTGCCGCCTTGGATCGCATTTAAGGTACACGGCCAGTGGACCGTTCAACCATCGTTGGCCGGAAAGGCGAAGGTTGCGTTCGTTGCTTTGTTCTCACGAGCATGGGAGTTACATAACGTCATTATGGCTTTGTTAATTGGCTCCAGGAATTTATCCAGAGTACTGACTAGTACTACATCCTATAGCCCCCACAATCCCAAGTACAATCCCTGCCGCGCTAGGATTTAAATGTCAGAAGATTATTGCTTGTTAGCGTGGCTTTCGTTTCTTTCGGCGAAGTCATGTTGACGCCCTTATTAGAAGGAACGGCTATCTTCATTCTTCTATGGGTCTGGGCCGTCTGGCTAGGGGAGACTATGCTGACGCGTTGAAACGTTCATGCCGAGCTAATTCTCACAGGAAACCCACCTTCATACCGGCGTTTTCGGAAGTTTCAGTGTTGAGCATTGGCTTAGCACGTCAAAATGAAATTGTTCGTATACAATAATGGCAGTACATTTTGCCTGGTTCGGGTCTGGAGCCCTCATCTATCCTCATACATTCCCTTCCGGGCCACGAGACGCGTTTCTACCAAGCTCATCCCAATGGCCTGAAGCCCCCCATGCAGGCCATCGGCGAGCCCACGAACAAGATGGATCAGAACACAACTTCGTTTTAGCTGACCAAATGTTTAACGTTCAGGACGTTCATGATCCCAGTCTGCCCGCGCTGCGTGGGAGCGCAAGGACGTCGGTTCGCGGTATTGTTAGAGAAACAGCTCCTCGACGATTTCTAACGTCCCTATTGATGAAGTTTCAGCATACAGTACAAAACTCTCAGCTGCGATGTTCGGCACGCGTTTTGAGATAGTCTGCAGGATCATGTCAATGAGAGCTCGCCCCAAGCCTCACTCGTAAACGTAAGGCAGGAGTCTCCAGAGTGAGTCGATCTCAGATCAATTAATAACGCCTTATTAACGAAGTTTCGGTGGACAGTGCAAAACTCTCGGCGCCTGCGACGTTCGGCACACGATTTTAGATCGCCCACAGGATCATGTCAATGAGAGCTCGCTCAAAGCCTCGTAAATGTAAAGGCAGGAGTCTCTGAGTCACACGTGTGATTCGATCTCAGATCAACCAATATGCCGTCGATAAAAGGATGTGACTCTTCAGGGGCGTCGATCAGCTGACTCCAAAGGGAATCAAATATGACCCCGACGATATCACTAATCTGATTTCAAGGATATCATTACTTTGTGCGACGTGTGACTTTCTCTTCAATACCGCGCGGACCTTAGGGTCATGCCGGCCTTCTCTCCGGCCTCTTGGCCTCCTTTTTTGCTTCATTTGCTACTCACCTTTACGTTCAGGTTCTCAAAGCAAATCCCTATTACTGGTGCGAGTCCCTACACTGGTTCTTGGCCCGCGGACGATCTTGAATCATTAGCCTCTTACTCCCGCTTCTGGCGCCATGCTACTTATACCTTTTCAGTTCTGGGGCTCACCAGCACGATCAGTGTCCAATCTCATTGTCCCCAGCGCATTACAGTATGCCTTACAATTACTGGTACGTCTGCTCGGCACTCCTAGGTTTCTTCCTCGTGATTATCCTTTGTGCAGGGAGCAAGATTCTGAGCTATACAAACAAATCGCCAGCATCACTATCCGAGCACACGGAGGGAGCCATCGATGATGTGCATTTGGTCTAAACGTGTGGAAAGATAGCGAAGCGCTGACAATTTGCTACAGGGACATTCTGCACCAGAGAATCAGCCAGGATCACACCCGCCCGACTTTTTCTCTGTGTGCGAGTGGAGTGATGGTCATGGGTCATGCAACGAGACTGTAAATGCAGCTGGAATCGGGGAGCATATGTTATCATGCCATTTCAAGTCCCCTTTGCGTGCTGACAGCCGTCTGGAATGTCGGTGGAAGGGCTGCCAACTCCGAAACCCCATACGGCGAGATACAATGGTCCGCCACATCGTTGAGAAGCACCTCGGAGTTAAGTATCGATGCAAGTTCCTGGCGGCTCCTCGTGGTACGAGGAGGTACCGGTCTCCGTCGATCCCGTAAAAATGCACACCTGCATTAATTATGATTGTGCCGGAGCCGGCCCTCGAGTACCCGTTTCTTACTCTAGTTCGCATTATGCTTTTTTACTGATTTTTTGTCGTGTCATTGGATTTCTTCATAGCCTATATGCAATCTGTACAAATTGGTATGATCTATGTTATATCCTACTTTTACTATACCCTAGCTGGCATACGGTACATATAGTTGACACCTTCCAAGGTCCGCGGTCTAGTGGTCGCGAATGCAATGAAATCTCATATGCGAGGCTGCGTTCTTTGACACGAGAGAAAGCTGAGAAGGACACGATGTTCGTCCACTAGATCTTCTTGTGCACATGGCGTGCTGGCTATCATGGATATTATGGGACCCTGGTCTACTTTATGTAGAGTACTGATTTGTACGACATCGGCATTACGAAATATGCTTAACCGTTAACGCCAATATTCATGCGAACTTCGACTGCACTATACACGCTATAGACTGCAGAGCGGATAAATAAATATTCCGCCCGGATGGTAACCCCCCTTTGACGTGCGTTGATGGTCCCTAGTTCCTGGGCGCTTGGTATGCTGTTTAAGTCAAACGGACAATACAGCCTAAACTATTGGCAAGACCTATTTAGCAGATTCAAATGTATTCAGGCGCAATAACCTGAACTCGTGCTCACCACACACTGCAGGGTTGGGGTCAGGCACCCCACGCCGGTAGGGCGAAACGTAGGGTGCTCTTTCATACCTGTGGCCCCACACGGTGGCGTATTGTGATAGAGGATTGACAGGAAGTCTGACATGTTTGAGCTGTCCCTTATCATTGTTCCCAACCTTGCAGCGACGCGGGAGGGAACCAGGGCCACTTGCAAAATACTGGCAAAGATATCTGGCCGTCTCAATTAATTGGCCCGGGACTGTCGATAGGGACGAAAGATTGGGCGAACAAAAAGTTTGACAGGGAGAGACATAATTAGCAACGTCGCAGTGGGCAACGATGACGTCCATGATGCAGCCTGTGTCGCTGAGTTTTCTCATTTCATTCTCGCCCAGCGGCTAATGATGGATGAGACAATTTATTGCCAAGTCAAATTCCCAAGCAATAGGTTGTAATACTCTACTTACCTGGAGGTGTGACAAGGCGGATGCAGAGTGGTCTCAAGGCTTGTGAATTTTTAGTGTTTCTTGATAATGTACCGAGTGAATAGGACCACTGATGAATAACGAGAGTGCTATTTTATTCGGACTGGCACAAAGACCGCGCTGTTCCTGGCTCCAACATCTAGTACCATCCTTAGATGGGCTAGCCTAGGTCATGAGCCAGCCAATGATACGGTGGTGGTTAGAGAGAGAGCCAAATTAGGCATGTGCTGTAGAAAGCCATGCATGATTCAGAAAGCACTCACTCGCACTAAGCCTGACTCCGAAACGCTGAGTTCGGCGCTCCCAGCCAGGTCATTACTCATCCCAGCGCCATTTATCCTACCATCCGTTCCTCCATTTTAGTCCCTCATCCCTTTCTTTCTCTCCATTTCATCCGATATCCCAGGAATTTGGTTCAACCGTGCAGATAATGAACTTCTTCAAGACCAAACCGCGAACACCTCCTGATCTCGTCCGTGGCTTGCGAGATGCGATACCCAAACTCGAATCTGGGCCCCCAGGTGGTGAAACGAGGAGAAAGGTGAGTTCGATGAGTGAACTCATGCTCTCAAATGGACCCACAACTAAACCGGATCGTGGCTACCAGGCGGGTGAAGAAGTATCCAGAAATCTCCAGGCAATTAAAGGCATTCTGTTAGGTGACGGAGGTGCGCTGATCCTCCGTTATTCGTGCCATACCTACTCAACAGCTCCACAGAGCCTTTGCCAGAACTCATTGCACAGCTCGCACAAGAAACGTATTCCACAGACCTCCTCCTCCTACTTGTACAGAACATCGCAAGATTCGACTTCGAGGCTCGAAAGGATGTAGTTCAGATATTCAACAATCTTCTCCGGCGTCAAATCGGGGCTCGGCTGCCAACGGTGGAATATATATGCGCTAAGCACGAAGATGTTATCTTTGCGGCTCTGGAAGGATATAGTAACGAAGAGGTTGCGTTGAACACAGGGATGGTTCTAAGGGAGATGTTGCGACACGAACAGTTGGCGAAGATCTTGCTCTATTCTGAACAGTGAGTGCTCTATCATGCATCCCACACATGTCATCAAATGCCACACAGGTTCTACATGTTTCCCCATCATATAGAGACAACATCTTTTGGCGTTTCATGCGACGCATTTGCAAATCTCAAAGAGACATTAACACGGCACAAACCCATGGTCGCTGAATACCTGGACAAGAACTATGATCGTGTAGGCATCAAATCTTTGTAGTCACGTCCATCGTTTAACGAGCATCCTGTATAGTTTTTCGCCTCTTTCACAACCCTCTTACTGTCCAACAACTATGTTACTAAGCGCCAGTCCCTCAAGCTCCTCGGCGAAATCCTCCTTGACCGTGCCAATTTCAACGTCATGACTAGATATATCGCTCAAGAATCCAACTTGAAGATGATGATGAACATGCTTCGGGACAAGAGCAAGAACATCCAGTTCGAAGCTTTCCACGTTTTTAAAGTGGGTTTATATGAACGATTTGTTCATCGCTCATGTTTACTGATCATCTTTTATCGGAAGGTATTCGTTGCCAACCCAAAAAAGCCACCTCAGATTGAAGCGATATTAAGACGCAACAAGGAGAAATTATTGACTTTCCTGAGGACTTTTCATAACGATAAGGAAGACGAGCAATTCAGCGTGAGTAGTCATCAACCGCCTAAACTCTATTCACTTCCCACTAACATTTCCCGACTTACCAGGACGAGAAGCAATTCCTCATCGTGCAGATACAGAACCTGTGACGCTGGACGTCCTTACACGCTCCCTTTCTCCCTCTTTGGAAGAACACCTTTCTTGCGATGCATGTACCGTGGGTCCCTGTCGTTTCCAGTTGAACGCTTGTAGCACCCCGCAACTTCCGATCCCTACCAGTCATCCCCTGAGTGATATTGGCCTCTCGTGGACGCTCATGATCTCGCCGCCGACTGCTGTATCATACCGCACATATCGCTGTCCTATGTACATAACTGATTTGACGTCAGTTGTACTTATACCATCAATGTTGTCTAATATTGGTTGTTATTTGAGGTGCTTACGACCAAGTATTGGGACGATGGGGAGTATGACAGCTGATTCTGAGTTCTGACAGATTCTGACGGAGGCCCTCCTCAGCCCTTTACACAACACGCCCTTTGACCATAATATGGATGTGCACAAAATGGTTACATTGACTTGGCATCGAGAAGTGTGCCGCAGAGGTTATATAGTGGTTGATTTTCAAACACGTGACTGACGCGTCGCGATAGGGTTTGAACTTTGTTTATCGAGCAAACACGCACAAACCCTGGGTATATATATATCACGGTGCATCGCTCGTCATTACAATTTATCCCGGAAATATCTTGCTAGCAAACTTTTCCATACCGCCGTCATGATTTCTACTGTATTGTCCGTTCCTGCCCGCATTGCGATCACAGGCTACATGTCTACCTCTCTGTTCAAACGAACCGTCGTCCGTCACACTGTTCAGCCCCTGTCCAAAGCGGAGACTATCCCAGCATACCTCGGAGTCGCATCTATGGCCTGTTCATTAACGATCGCTCTCATTCTGGCCTGCGATGAAGCTGCTCAAGAGATTATCAGCAGCTTGAATGATACCTCCGCTGGCGACACCGATATCCCGACACTACCGATTACCCAGCATCTCGTCCGCATCAAGAACCGTCTCAACCGCCTACGAATTTCGCACTGCATGAAGACTCGAAAGAAGATCCCTGTCCGATAGTAGAATCACTAGTTCCAGCCTCGCCATTGCAGAAGTATCATGTACCATTCCAGCCATCTGACTCGTCACCTGTAATTGAATCGCCCAAAGCATCTTCCGATACACCCATCTCACATACTACGCATTCTATCCCTCTCGATTTGTTGAAATTTGACTCAAAACGCCTGTCCATTAATTCAGACACTACCCTCATTGTTCACGACGACGACTCGTTCCACTTGCAGCACATCTTCTCCAACGACGCCTCAGACATCAAAGACCTCAAGCCGCCTGCCAATGAACTCACTTTTTACGAGGTACGGAGCATCTGCATGATCGCCTAGACTTCCCTTGCCTAACGTTTAGGTCCCTGCAACACGACCACGTTACAGCACGCCCCAAGGAACACGAACCAACACGCACTACTAATGCGCACGATAAACACAATAAACACGAACACCTCGTTGATATTCTACTCCCGATTACGAAAACGCTCACTCCCGATGATCATCGTCGCTCTCCTTCGCCGAAGCTTCGACCACTCATTCTAGTTGACAAGTACCGGGCGACCCGGACGTCAGCAAGTTCTAGCCTTTCTCTTCCTGGATCTGCCCGCCCCATGGACGTGAAGATGGAGGCTATCTCTCTTCTCAGTAGCCAGTCCCCTGCCTCCCAGCTGAAGGCTCAACCACCGGTCACGAAGCACGCTGCCAATCGACACGCGTCTCCCCCTCGTACCGCTCTTCAAAGCCAGAGGTCAGGCATAAAGCAAAAGGTGCGGGCGTCGTCGCTAGCCTGGTGTGACGCTCATTGTTGTTTGTTAGTTCGAACCTAGAGCTTTTCGACTGATCGCTGCCTACAACAGCATCACGCGCCCTCGCTTCGGGCAACACGCCGACAGGACCGGTTAGTCATTTCTCGTGACGTCAGACTTGTTTATTGATTTCAATAGTAGATCACCTGGAGGAAGTATACAACCAACTTCTCATTGACCAAGCGGTCCTCGTCGACGGCTGGATCACTAGCATGGAGGAGGTAGGCCTTCAGTCGATGCTGACCAGAATCCACCCACAGCCGCCAGGGTCCCCAGCGCTGCACCCTCCCGAAGTCGATGCAGTTTCTGATCCATCTCAGGCTAGTTCACGAATCAAGGCACGCCTCACATCCCTTCGCCAACAGCCCGCGCAGTCACAGCGGCACTTCCGGCCACCATGATAACCTCTGCATCTGTACCGCGCGTCCTAAGACCTGCACTTTCCCGTCTGCTTCCCTTCGACGCTGCCTGTCAAAGGTGTGAGAACAACGCGTTAGAACCGTCACATGCAATAAGAACCAAACAACGAAGACGCCACGACCACTCATCAGACCATTTCAAGACACGATAGGAGGCTACGACATCATCTGGAGACACTTCACGACTCTCAACATCAAGGTCATGAATCGCGGACACGACGTTCGCCCTAGAAGACTCCAGCGAGACAAGTTTCGGCCTTCACCTCAAGTGTTACGATCATCGACGGAAATGATCTTGCTTGCTGGAGTCGGTGTGCAGAGAGCCGAGTGATTGTCGAGTAAGAGTTCTACCTATTTACCTGACTTGTGCCCCCTGCTCTGTACATAATAACGATCCGTTTTATCGACAAAGTTCTTTGGCTGCTCGCCCGTCTCTTGTATTAAATATCATATCATGAGAGTCCGCCTATGCAGACGTTCGTACGAGCTTGAACACGAAAAAAAGGAAAAGATACAGTACGGAGAAATCAGGGTATCATATAATGATATAGTGTGGCAGGAAGGGGTTGGATTACGACTTGTGTTGATGACGATGACGATGGTAAGCACGATGACATAGAAAAAAGGAGGAAGCGCACGAGAGCAGGTCTATGAGCATCCAAGACAGAGAACCAGCAGCTAGCTTATATGAGACAACATTTACCAATGTATGCAGAGCCCACAAAAGAAAAAGAAAATCCAGGATTTATTCCTCTTCCCCCTCGTCTTCTTCTTGTATCGCATGTCTGAACGCAGGTCCTGAGCGACTCGCAGGGAGTTGACGACGCCCTCCTCTTATCTCTGAAGACTCGAACACGTTCTCCGTTGGCACGGGCGACGACCTAGCAGGGGAGTGGCCTTGTTTCGCCCTGCTATTGCTGTTCGGTAGCGCCAGCGACGTAGCTCGAGCCTTCCCCGAGCGTGAATTATGATTTCGCACAGGAGGCGACATAGGGATCGGCGACTCGATGGGAAGATACGAGGAGCTCGTACTGGTAGAGCTCGACGGCATCTGACCCAACCCACCCGCAAACTCAGGCATATCATCATCCTCATCCACCCAATCGCTCTCATCGCCCAAATTGAGGCTCTGCCTCCCAGTAAACACATCCCGAATGCTCGCAGGTCCTTCTGGTCCCGGGGATATGGAAAGCACTTCAACAGGCAGATGGGTGGAGCGGGACTGCCAGCCAGGAGGCTCGTGACCCCAGGATTTCTTCCAGCTCGTTCGTCCGACAGTTCCGGAAGGACTCATGAAAGGCGTAAGCCGTTTCTGCGCCACGTATATCGCGCTGCCTGTCGCCCCACGCCGCGGCGTCTCGTCAAGCGAGCGACGAGACGGGTAGCTCTTGTAGGGAGAGCCCGTGTGTGTGCATTCTCCTTCCGAGGCTTCATAAAATGAAGTCGGCCTAGACGATGCTAGTGAATGGACGGACGATGTAGCAGAACTGGTCCTATTGTGTGCAGGTCGAGAGGATGGAACCGCCTGTATATGACGTATGACGCGAGTTGATGAAGAAGATCCGGCTCGCCTGTGGTGATATTTATGCATAGGTGAACTGGTGCGGTAATGCGCTGACCCATTAGACCCTGTGGATGGTGATTTGTGATGCTTGCCAAGTGAAAAGCTATGAATGGAGGACGGGCGCGATGAGTGTTCTCCGCGGTCGGAGCTCGGCGTATGAGCACCGTACGATCGTCCGCTAGGGATTTGCTCCAGTATGTGAGGTGGCTCTAGAGCCAGCAACTGCCCAGAGTTTCCTGACGACCGACGGGAATTCACGCTGCTCGAACGGCGCGACGATGTCGAGTGGCGTTTCACACGTCGTCCACGCCCAGTTCCGCTGCCCCTTCTTTTGATATTTCCATGACCAGCAGGCGACATGGAAGCAGTAGGGGGAACGGCCAGAGAACGGCTATACGAAAGTCCTCGTCCATTGCCTTGCGCTTGCGCCGCCTCCTTCCGCTTGCCTTTCCTATCCTCCTGAAACCACAACCTGAACGTAGACAACAGACTGGCACGATTCCGATTGGGTGGCACAACCTTTCCCTCGTCTGAGAAATTCGGAAGGCTCGTTAGCGTATCACCCGGCGAGTTCGCAGGTGTCGGCGCTTGCTGATTGTGGAGGGGACGTTCGGCCACCAGTGACTACCCACGGCGAACCGGGCAAAGGGGGTTGAACACTAGATGACTCTGCAGCAGTTGGCGTACAAGGGACGATCACTTGGTCCTTCGGTTTCAGAGGCGGCGACTTCGTCAGCTTGGTGGAGTTCCCAGAATTTCGGGGTTCGTCGCCTGCACTCCGCTTCTCATGCTCTCGGGATCTCTCCCGCTCACGATCCTTATCATCCCCTTTCACTGCTTCACTTGATTTCTTCCTCACGAGACCTGCGATTTCGAGGGCGTTCGTGGCGCGCTGCATGATGCTCACACTACCAGAGCGTGCCTTGCTATCCCTCCTTCCCTTGCTGTCCTTGAAGCTTCCACTAGGCGTTGACGGATTGGATTTGCCGGAGGACTCGACGGTAGTCGGTGACGGCGACAAATACGGGGACTTTGCACGTGGGGGTGTCGTAGGCCGTGCAGATGATGGGACGGTGGGCGTCGGAGGTAGCACAGCAAATTCAGGGGCGGGATGTATAAGACCCAGCGATGAAGTAATCGTGGCATCGTCAGTCTGCACACCGATGACACGCTTGATCCGCCTCCGAGAACTAGGTCGGTCTTCTTTCTCCCCATCTTTCTCTCGCTTTGTGCAATCGGCGCGCTCGGAAGACTCAGCGGGTAATGGTATTTCTCCTGCCAAAAGGCATTTTTCCCTCTTGCGCTTCAGCATCCACCAAATAGCACCTGCGGCGTCACATGCATCGCTCAGGACGGAATGCACAATCTGACCGGTGTCAAATCCGATTAGACTAAGGTTATTGAGAAGGTCGCGTTCTGCAGGCGTGGAGAAAATGATGGGTGCTGGAGTGCTGAGCAACGATGCAAAATCTTGGGGTGGGAGAGGGGCTAACGGCTTGTCCAGCGTTGGTGAACCAGAGTCAGAAAGGGTAGAAGACACAGAGCGGCGTTTTGTACGTGCAGGTGTGCGCGTTGGATACGGGGGTGCCTTGGAGGTCTGATCGAGGTTTGTAGTTGAAGCTGTAGCAGATGGTGCAACGTTCTCTGCCCCAGGTTCCTCTTCAATGACGGTTTCAGGCTGCCGAGTCATGCTATCTTTGCTGAGATGCTTTGAGCGCTGCTCAGTCTTGGTAATCGTAGTTTGACTCCCGTTACCCTGAGTTATATCGAAAGGGTCCTTCGGAGTGTCATCAGGAGTTGTAGGAGGAGATAAATGAGATGATGCAGAAAGAAAGGATTCAGATGTAGTCGATGTCGCCGGAGAAATAGAAAGTTCGTTCACCTGTGATTGAGTGTTCGCGACGAGTTTCACAGGGAGAATAAAGGTATCGCGGGCGGGTGACGGGGATGAAGGAATATCATTGAGCACTTGGTCAGGAATAGGGGCGAGAGGGGCGAGAGGGGTGGATGTAAACCATGGAGAGGTCAGAATTTGTGGGATCGTCAGACGTTTAGCAGGGTCAACCTCGAGGATGTTGCGGATAAGATCACGGGCGTCTATGTTGAGCGCTGGTAAATCACGTCCGAAGAGCGTAAATTAATAGATACCTGTAGAGAGCCACTCAGGGTCTTCATATTTGCCTTTAATGACCTTTTCTTTCATGACCGCTTCGTCATCATCATCAAACGGAAGAGTCCCAGTTAGAAGACAGTAGAGAATGACACCCATGGACCAAATGTCAACCTCTAAGACGTCATCGAAATTAAAAAGTTCAAATAAAAGAAGTAAGGTAGGTGAGCTCACCTGGGCCAAGGTAACGCTTGCCTTGGAGCATTTCAGGGGCCGCGTATCCGGTGGTACCGCAAAAAGTCTCCATGTAGACGCCTCGGTCATACTCGCGAGTAAAGCCAAAGTCGCCAAGTTTGACGCGACAGCGCTCATCAAGCAAGACATTTTCGAGCTTCAGATCTCGGTGGACGATGCCCTTCTCGTGTAGATAGGCAACTGCAAGGGCGAGCTGACCAAAAATGATACTAGATTCGCGTTCGGATAAGCGACCTTTCTCAGCAAGGTAATCGAATAGCTCGCCACCAAAACAGAGCTCTGTGACGATCCATATGTGAGATTCGGTGGCAATGACTTCATACATCTGGGTGACATGGGGGTGGTGGAGCTGGCGGTGGTGATGTATTTCGCGGGTGAGGGAGGCGGACATTGCCTTTGGAATTTGCTTTATGGCGACTCTAGTAGAGGTGATACGGTGAGTGCCCAAGCGAACCTTCCCGTACGCGCCTGGGTGTGTCAGGGAGAGGAAGCAAGAATAAGATAATCGGACGACATACCTTCACCGATGACCTTTCCAAGGGTGTAGTTTCCGACAACCCTGATCTTGCTCGAGGAGAGCTCCTTCCCGAGTTCGTTATAGGCATTAGCAAGTTGTGCTTTGTGGTTCTGGGTCACGGAACCCGTATGTTTGTGGCCGTGTGCAGACATATACAAGTTGAAATTTAACGTAAAACAGAAATGAAGGGCGCGGGCACAGGGGCCACAGAAGTAGTTCACAGATTCAAGAAATCCAGTTAAAGCAGAAGCTTGGCAGAAGCCAGGCGTTTGGTAGAACGAGTTTCGATCCAAACTGCTTTCCATCCACAACAACAACTAAGACAGACACAGCCAATATTTCCCACGCCAGTCACAGCCGAGCAATCGAGCAGAAACTATTAATGTATTTTCAAGGGGTTCAACATCCAGATAACTCAAGGTCGATACGGTCTAGGAGTATCTGAGGACCTGCAGCGGTCGACAGCAAATATGTCACACTCAGTGACTCAGAGAAGCTGCAGAATTCGCAGAGAAGTACGAAGTTCTTCAAAAATGATCGCCGAATCGCACATCCCACCTGATCTCTCGAATCACGATCAGGCGAAGGACGATTTCCTTAGGAAGCAGCAGAAGGGAAGACAAAATCGTAGGGCAAAGGAAGGAGGTCACAATGCGCACACGAATCCATGGCAGAGTAGATATTTAATATTGTCCCGAATTCCTGGAACCTGCATCACGACGACGAGGAGAAACTTTTCAATTATCCAGCTCTACTCCGGCACATATCGCACAACAGAATACGTACCACTGTGACTCAGACGCACGATTTTAGGCTTGGTGTTCATGCCCGCACAACATGAAATGGTCGTGATGCATGGCAGACTCGCCAGGCTCGTCATAAAGCCGATTTCACCCTGTCATGAAAGTATGAGAAAAAACAGTGATAAGGATATTCGTATACCACGACAGGTGCATGGCGCTACTCTTGACTACATCCAGACACTTCTTATGACCACGCTGCGCATCGTCGTGATGCCAGAACTCGCGATGCCGATACCACTGCCCAGGTCTTTCACCGACGAGCGGGGAATAACTGGCACGCACCTATTACTTGTTGCGATCGAACGTCATGCACGACTCCACGTGTGCAACATCCGCGTGTGCTTAGTGTTATTATGTAGCCGTGTACACCAAACACTGAGTATGTACTGTCCTGGACTCCTGTTGTCCAGTTGGTCCTAGTTGGTCTCACTATGGGATCGAGACTAGGTGATTTTCAATCAATTGAATTGAACACTATATTTGGCCCACTTGTGTAAGCTTAGATCTACGCTTTTCATAGCTTAGTGGCTCAGATGAGTGAATCGTAAAGTTGAACTAACCTGAAAGAGGGAGTGGAGGGGCGAAAGAAAACGAAGCTCTTCGCAGCAGATAGAAGCAAATTTGCGCCACCTCGCTTGACTTTTACAAAGACTTGACAAAGACTAACTTCTACGCCATCCCTCGGATGGCTTAAAATACCATCAGGTGCCTAGGTACCGGCGATGCGAATTCGTCTTCTATCGCCACTTCGCCACTGGTCTGGTATCAGTGCGTCCAGCCAACTTCACCGTCGCAAAACTTTTTTCCCTATACATCACTCACGACTGTGGGCTAATCACACAAGCATTCTGTGACCCACAATTGAAGCAACTAGGTCTCCTTCGTAACGGCGTATTTCAGAACTAGCTTTGGGGCCTTCTCTCCAGGCTGGTTCTTCTGGTACAGAGATGTCAGTCACAAAGCCAAGAAAAAAGCTCACAAAGAAAACAAACTTCGATGTCATTCTCCCAGCTAGACGTAGTTACCTGGAGCTCATCGTCGGCCTTGATCATTTTCTATCATTTTACGCTGTTAGCAATCTGCATTCAGCAACGCCAGATAGACTAACCATTGTATCGACTGTAAAATAGTTGCCGCTCGCCAGATTCTTGATTTTCATAAGGAACCAATTCTTGTCCCCCCAGTCTTTAATCTGGCCCTTGGATGTTACGAGAACCATATGATTAATTAAACACAATTGCCGCTCACCTTATTCTTGAGTGTCGTAAGGGACCAGTTATTGTCCCCAGGCTTGTCGATGTTGTCCTTATTCTTGTCCCCAATCTGGCACTTGACAGCGAGGCATCGGTGAGTATAGCAAATACCTTAGTGATGCCCACGTACTGTGCGGCCAGTGGTCGCGGATTTGTTACATTCACGAAGTTCCATGATGGTGGACGGCCCAGCTCTGCTGTCTGAAGAGGGCGAGGACGAGGACGAGGACGAGAACCTGTGGTGTGCTATGCAACCTGCTGCTATAAACATGACGTCTGGGCGTGACTATGTGTGCTGTGACCCCGTCAGAGGCTGGCGGACTGCACTCGCGTCACTGTTCAGGTAAGCGTGCTACCACTGAGTAGCTGTGAGGGAGGGTCGTTGATAGAATAGCGGAATGGTATGCTGCGACCTTTATACCCGGTTCCAGATGCCGAAATCGTAGCAGTGCCTGCGTGCCACGTCCCCGAGTGGCGTACCCGCCAGAAGCTCCAGATACCGAAATCAGGAGCATCACCCATATGTCCGAGTCTTGAGTTGTTTGGCTTCGGGCATATCAAACACCGGATATTTTTTTTCAAGCCTGAGAGTTTTTGGCTGCCAGGAGTCCATGCATTGTGTCTCTGGTCTCCCATTCACCGCTGTACGCTAAGTAAACACGACGGTCTTATCTTCCTAGCAGTCCCTGAGGGCTGTCTATTGACCTGATCAGTGAGTGCGGTCGCATTCAATCGATGCCAACCAGGAGACCACACTGACCTGATGACACCAAATGATTTGGGGTTGAACGTTGATCTGGAACGTGTATGACCTGGATAGGGGCGGAATTACGTCAAACCAATGCAGCTGTGACGAGAGTCCCTTCACGTGTTTAGCCCCATCAGATATGGACACACAATCATATCCTCCCGTCACCACTGTGGCGCTACCTGCTGGCGAAATAGGGCGAGACATTATTACGGTCGCTTTACAACTTTCTCCATTTCTACGAGGAACACTGGTGGCTCATGGAGTCAAATGCGGATCCAGAATCATAGGGCAATGAAAGGAGGTTGCAATATGTGTACGAATTCATGTGTCCCGAATTCCTAGAACCTGCATCACAAGGACACAGAAAAACATTTTAATTGCCCAGCTCTACTCCTGCAGATATCAGAATACGTACCACTATGACCCCGACGCGTGATTTGATTTTATGCTTGGTATTCACGCCCGCACGACACGAAGTGGCCTTGATGCAGAGCAGACCCGCAAGGCTTTATCATTGACGACGAGGTTCGTCAACTCTGCCACGAGACCGTCGCGGCCATAAAACATGGAAGATCGTGATGGAGGCACCGATGGGTGATACCTGGTTGCATCCAAAAGACACGCATGACCCGTTTAAATAACAGCTTACTTTAGAACATTGATATCATTAGCATTAGCATTGTCCTTGAGTTCTGAAGCGAGCTTCTTCGCAATCTTCACGTCAATCGCGATGCCAGCAATTGTCATCGCTTCAGTCTTGAAATATCATTTAGTAGCGGAAGTTCAGTTGGAGTTCTAGAAGACGTACATTGAAGAGCGCGAGGACGCGATCTAAGTATATTTCCCATCCAGCAATCTGGTCGCGACCAATCGTGACAGAAAAGAGTCTCTCCCAAAAAGTTTCGCTCCTTCTTTGATGCTACTTCACTATTGACACAGTTTACGGATCTGTATGGTGTCGATATCAGTTTTCAGCTACCGTGAAATTGCTTTGGCTCACACATTAAGCTCTGATAGAGCGCTTCCCGGCTTGCCAAGGAACCTCGCAGGTTGTGTTTAGTAGCGCCCGCAGTCGTACTTGTTGATGATCGTTGGGAAATCGGACTTATTATGTTTGATCATAAACTGTGCAAACCTAAGGATCTATCGACGAAGATTTACGAATCTTAGTGCGTGAACGCACCTGTGCAATAGTCAGGATGTTGGCGACCGTTCCGAGGATGCCTTTCGCGAGTTCGATATGAATACTGTCTCTCGTAGTGCTGACGGCTGCTATCGTAACACCTAGCAGGTGGACTACATTGTCGTCCTGAGACTCCAGTTGGTTTCAGAAGAGGGTTGCTTAGTATTTGGCTCTTGCTGTGTTGGAGTTAAATACGCGAGAGACTCTTATATGCATGTGCGCCTCTTACCTTCGACTTTCTTAGCAACGGTTTCATTGCCTTGGTCCATGTTCACCGTGGAAGCAGGTTTCACCTCCGCATCGATATCATTGCTTACAGCTGTTTTCATAAATACGCGGAATCGCAAAGCTAAACAGATTCTGCACACAGCTGTAAGTCACTAGTCAGAAGTGGAGTAGTCTCCCCTAGTCAGACCATAATAGAAGGAAGACAGTTCCTTGTAGTGGAGGGTGAGAAACTGCACAACATGAATGATATCAACGATTATCGTTCGCGCTTTCAAGTAACCTTACATAAGTAACCCGAGTTGGAGGTCCTCTTGGGCATCGACAAGGGCTTCTTGAACAGAATCCTGATAACTTACAGCCTCTTCCGAGTCAGCTATCTTAATACTATATGGCAATGCGAGTGTATTGTACATGAGGGCCAGTAACCTATGATCATACTGTCTGTAAGAACAAGAACAATAAGCGCAGAAATAGAAGGCCAAGTGCGCCCCCGCGACAAGAAGCCACACCGCCTTGACGCAGCAGCGGGGGATATCGGTAAAAAGTGAAAGCCGTGCCCTAACAACCCAAGGTGAGAGAAAATTTGACCATGTAGAGTAGCAACGTAAGGGCGTTATGGGCATATGTGCAATCGTCAATCATCATCGTCATAAATGCGCGGAAAAAGTATGTTGTGATAGGAATCGCCCGCATCCTGGTGAGATTCGAAGAAGGGTGCATGTACGGGGAACCGATACCCGATGCGAAATATGCGGTAAGGCATGAAGCGATTAGAATGCATACGACCTTCCCGCCACAGGGAGGGGCACGTTCTGGCTCAGCTGAGGGCTCATGAGCTCGGCAGCCACCTCCTTCACTCTGCTGGCACTCAGAGGAGTCGAAGGTCTTGTTGGGGGGGGACTCGGCACTGCAGCAGCAGTTGTATGTGCTCTCGTTCGGATGAACGACCTGCAAATAAGGATATAGTTGGGTACATGATAAACCCCGCAAGGAGACAGCACTCACGTTCCAGCCTTAATCAGTTCGCTCAAGCGTGCATGCTTCTTTGCCTCAATCATGTACATGGTGGTGTGCAGGATCCCATCTGCGCCTTCTGCATACAATGCAATCTGTTCGAGAGCTGAGTTTTGGGAGATAACGAGGAACAATTCGTTCCAAATCGCCGGCAGTTGGGCCTTGAGAATACGTAGGTTTGGGGCATGGCTCAGAGCCTCGGCCAAAGGCCTGGTGGCTGGTGCCGAACCGATTTTAAGCGCGTAGTGAACGGACTCCTGAGGGTATCACAGGTCAATAAGTACCAACGCAGGAAATAAAGGATCATACAAGGTTAGGCCAACAAGGCACAGCTTTTGCAATGCGCTGAAGAACGTATTTCGGGCGCGTAAGTGTGAGGTATGCATCCGAGGTTTTGCGAATAGTAAGATGCTTCAAGTCAATTCGCTCGAGTACATCACACAGGGCTTCAGCATCCTGATCTGCTGCTGCATGAGCATTGCCTTCAATTCCAACATCCATACAGATATCCACATCTTCGATCCTCTCACACACGCGGAGTACACGTGCACCCTCCAGCGATACGCAGCCCAGCACAACACGACGCACCGTACCGGCAAGGACCGGCTGGGCGGTGAGTGTCTCAAGTACCCGGGCAGCATGAACAGCCGTCGGAAGGTGGAGGGTCTGATAATATATGGGTGTACCGATGCGAAGGAACTGTCGCGAAACAAGCAAGGGCGCCAAACGGGCGCGTGTGCTGGTGGGCGGTGGTGGGCGAGCTAAGAGTGAGGGGCATGGAAAGAATGGCTGGGTATGCCAGGGTGGACGAACGGGAAATACTTGGGGAGGAGTGACGCAGTCCGCAAGTATACGAGCAAGAAGCTCTTCTGGGAAGGAAGACAGTGAAGTAAGAACCTGTACAGAGGTCATTACTGCTGAATAAAGTTGAATCTTCGAGGTTTGAAAGAGTAAACGGTGAAGAAGACGATCGCGACCTGCTCGCGGGGCTTTTTCTGAAGTCGCAACGAGTCCAAGACTGCTAAGTCGATGGCTGTCGTCAGCGTACGGATGTGATTGCAAAACAGACCGCAGGCTGCTGCAGCCTCATGTATAGGCGCTTGATCGCGGTTAGAAAATTGGCGTTGTTAGGTTCGGGGATTGATTGGGATTGACCCTGAAGGAACGACTATCTTCCTTCTATATGGTCTGGCTAGGGGAGACTACGGCTACCAGGTCTCTACCTAGTACACACGAATCTATCTCTGGCCACACAAAGACGAACAAAGACAGTCGTTCCTACATCTGCAGCCCACCGATAGCCCACCGGTGAGCACTCACACCTACTACTTACTAGATCTGACAGTCACACCTCGCCTTGGGTCAAGCCTACTTGACACCATGCTTGCGTTACAACCCCGGTCACCCTGGCATAGCCTTGTAGTCGCCACAAAATGGCAAACTGCAAGCTGGCGGTGCCAAAAAATGAGGCATAGGCTGGGCAAATTCAGCGAGCTGAGACACAGGTAACCGAAAAGGTCTGCTAACGGTGTTCTAGAGGTTAAACCAAGGACTCATATGTTTTCTGGTCTCGTGCTACCCAGTCACCTCACCCTCCAGCCACAGCCAAGGACGTCACAAACATTCCTTCCATACATCACGACCGTGGCCTAATCATACAAGTGTTCTCCGACGGACAAGTTTAAGCGACAGCAACTAGGTCTCATTCCTCCAAATCAGCTCTGTCCAACCTCACGAACTTCCAGTACTTCATCTTGTAGCCCTCAACGCCCTCGGGAGGAGCTGGAGCAGTAGTGATCTGGAGTAATGTCGGTCATAATGCCAAAAAAAGTCACCAATGAAAAACAAACCGGTGTCGACTCAGAGCCTCCATCGAGGATCCACACTTGATTGACGTTCATCTCATGGATGCTGCAGACAAAGAAGACGAATGAGTTCTCGATACCATTAACGAAGACCGTCGCTACTCACATATATTCGCCGCCGCCCTCCGTGGACAACTGGAGCTCCTGGGACTTGGTGCTGCCTACGACATCGCCTGTCTATCATTTCACGCTGTTAGCAATCTCGCGTCTGTCAACAGAAGATAGACCAACATCTCCATCGATCACAACAAACTTTTTCCTCAATCCATTGAAGATTGTCGCAAGACCCAGGACCGCGTTCGTGACAACAACCTCGAACTATGGGCATTGATGAGTATAGTATAGACGTCAATGATGCACCCGTACGTTATCACCCTTGGCAGCCCCCACGACCCTGTCGTCGGATTTCATATGGGCATACCTATCTTTGTGCAACACATTGTGGATCCTGTAAAGGCCGGTGGGTATCATCGTGCGAGGTGAGCTAATAGTTGATTCTGGTGAGTACTGAGTGAGAATGGGCCGTTGATATAAATCATTGGGAGAATATGATGCGACCTTTATACCTGCCTGAAGCTCCATTAGTTTCCAGATGCGGAAGTCAGCCTATCATGATCTGAGTGTTGGTATAGGGTCACGGCTCGCTTGGCTTCGGGCGTATCATACGCCGGACTACATCTTCATTAGAGTTGGGGCCTGCCAGGAGCTCATGCGCTGCCAGTGTGTTACTAGCTCCGCATTCGTCGTCGTGCATTACTGAAACACAAACCAGCCCAAGTAGCATTTGGGGCATGTTCGTCATTCATCTAATCATTTCTGGTCTCTTCGGATCCATAGTCCTGGTACGTTCCAAGGTCTCGACTTCCATGCTATAAGTTGTACTATACATACCGTGGATCGCCCCGCCAACCCCACTTCTGGATCTGTCACTGCAATTGAGTCGGCTGTAAGTAGCATTTAAATTGGTGGCGCAGCGATATCCTCCATGCAGACTGTCATTGACCTGATCATTACTCGGCTCGTGCCAGAGCGACACCAAGAATTTACGGAAAGTGTACGGGGATCACCCAGAGTGACCTGGAAGAGCCTGGAAGGCTATTTATTGACTTTCGAATTGAACGGGTACCTAGCAGTAGATGGTCTCACGAGGGTTCATGTTCGCATTTCGACTCTAGCATACGCATTTCTGCGCGTAGTCCTTGTGCATGTTGCGTGTACATTCCCCCAACGTAGTGCACAATACCGTATAATTTTTAGAGAAAAATTGAAATGATTCTCGTGCCTAGTACCGCTGAGATGACTAATGCAGAGCGTTATTTGACTGACCAGTGACCTCCCTTGTGGAGTACTAGTCCTTGTGCGTAGCAGACTAGTAGCGGTGACCCCCTTTGGCATTTAAATCTGATTTAGTATACCAGAAACAGTACACGCTGCATAAATTGATTCGCCACTTGCAGTTTCGGGTTGCTCAGTAAATAAATAGATAGAGACTACCGTCAACCTTATGGAGACAATCGGTGCATGGTGGAGGAGCTGCAATCGCGGGAACACAGTCTGCAAGGTGCTCCTCGTCGAATTCGACCTTACCGTGGTAGTGATATTACTATATCAGTTTGTTTGGATCAAAGGCTTTTGCCAAACAACGCCCAATTGATGTTGCGCGCTTCACTTACCGCAAAATGCAACTCTTATTTCTATGTCTCTATATGCTCTGCATCTTGAATCCACATCGGAAGTTCGTTATCGATGGGGGGTCAAAAGAACTCCACCTCCACAGCTTGACTGGTCATTGCACAATCACTGCCATGTCTCATTCGTCGATACAACTAGGTTTATGATATCGGGCCAACTAAATAGGTCAGGTGTTCATGCTAAAACTCCGTCGGGTTCTCACTCTAGAAGCAGACTGGAGCTGGAGAAATCCCTATTGCAGTGGTTGCGTCCGATTGATGTATTCAAATTGTATGTCACAGCCTATCTCGAACTTTGACTCATGAGTCTATACGCTGGCTTGAACATGGAAATATGCTGCATACCGCTTCTGTGCATACACAACGCCCCCCTCTTACTCCACCATTCCCATTTTCACATCTGGGAATGATCCCATGTGTACCCTGATGCGGCATGACATCTTCCATGGAGGCTGTCATTGACCTAAGATTCGTGGCAAGGATTATTCCTTTTATGATCGTAATTTGAAAGTCCAGCTTTTTACCTCTCATGATCACAATTCCGAGTCATTGTCTCTACGGAATCCTGCGTCCATCTAGATCATACATGTAATTTGATCTGAACACTATAAACTCAGTAGTGGCACGAGAATCGCTTGGATGGTTTTTAATTATACAGTAAGTACTACACTATGTTGCAGTATGTTGCGTGGAATGTCCACGTAACATAGGACATAAGAACTCCGCGCAGAAATGCATATGCTAGAGTCGAAATAGACTCGTGACCAGCCCCTCTATGAGGCAAGCCATCGATAGAGGGACTGGTAAAACTGGCTTTGAATTTGGATGCTGAGCGGATTCCCAGCGTAACGTGATGTCTGGCCACGTCACGTTACCCTGGGAATCCGCTCAGCATCCAAATTCAAAGCCAGTTTTACCAGTCCGTCTATCGACGGCTTGCCTCATAGGTAGGACTGGTCACGAGTCTAGAGTCGAAACGCGAACACGCGACCTCGTGTGACTTATGCTTATGTCCACTGGCAGGCTGCGAGGTTAATTAGGTATCCATTCGAGACCAAGTCGCTTGTGTGATCCCCGTTCTCGTTTTCCAAACAGGGGTGTCACTCGGACGTGACGTCATGATCAGGTGAACGACGGTTTGCATTTGGTCTGCATGGAAGAGCCATGAAATCTGAATCAACAAAGGCCTAGGCCAGGTCATACTATGCAAGCTCTCCAGATAATGTTCTGACAACTGGGAGCATTTCATCACTCAGCAGTGCCACGCACACTTAAGAACCACTTCAATGTGAATTATATGGTCCTGTGCACTACATCAGGGGAATGTGCACGCAACATGATACACAAGGACTACGTCACACCTGAGGCCTGAGGCCCAGTAAGAACCCAACACGATGAGGACGGGGGAAATATGATAATTCTGTAATTACATAATAGGAAAAGTGATGAGCTCTGATATTTCCAATGAGGACACGTTGCACGCATCGTTCTTGTCGTGCATCACATCGTTTTCGTCGTGCATCGTATCGTTCTTGTCGTCTATCGTATCGTCGTCGTCATCTATTGCATCGTTCTGTGTCGTTCTCGTTGCGCATCGTATCGTGTTCGCCCCCAACACGTGTTTCTCTGCTACCACCATGTCTATTGATTTTTCTTCTGGACCCACTGCTCCGAGTCGATACTCTCATGATTTCACCACCCCGTCTCTTCGTGCAAATGACCAATCTTCCAGTAGACTATCAGCTCCACCCACCTGGTCAAGGATCTGTGCTACCGGAAAGAAGCTCGTATTTGACATTGTGGTGAAACAGTTCCCGTTATTCCTATTCGACCACTGCGGCTGGAAACTCGAGCTGCTCTGCATCACTGATTACTCATCCTGGCAGAAGAACAACCTTGGGACCGACGGAAACTGGAAGGACGCACCAGGAAGGTTCTCAGCCAAGGAAGAGCATATCGATGACTCGGATGAACTTGAGGTGGACATATCGGAATTGAAACACACTGAACCCCAGGCAAAAGGAAACAGCAAGCGGCGCCTGTCTGACGATAGCGAACGCCTGGTCCGCCAAGACCGTTTGAAGAAACCTAAATGTATGCGTTTTTTCTCTCGTGATTCTGGTGCTCATATTACCACTAGTTGACTCAGCACTGTCTCCACCGCTTTGCATTGAACCAAAAGGCATGTATTGTTCTTCCTTTCTTTATCTTGTTAACATCAGTACTGCTAGTCGACCCCGGTACTACATCACCAACTTTACTCTCACGCACAGCAAGATGAGTACAAGGCCGACGCAGAGCGGTTGCAGAGTGCAGGGACGTGGACAAAGGGTTCTGATTGTGTCGTCTGCAATGGACCACTATACTAGTATGTTTCCCCCTGCACTGTATGTCTTCTTCATTACCTGTTGCCGTCCTGCCTGCATGTTTTGTCCCCCCGCTTTCGTGTGTTTTTGCCCCCGCCCTGCCGCAATTTGCTATTTACAGTAATTCCCGACTGCACTGTAATATCCTATGTCATCCGATCCTGTCCGCTGTTGTCACAATACATTGCATTTGCTTGACTATCTTAAATATGCTTGAATCGGGTGAAATATGTAAACTACAACGAAAACCTGATATCATCACAGAAAACCCTGCCCCATCATGTAACATATGGGATGCACTCAAGTGGGTTCTGTTTAGCTCGGGAAATCACCCAGTTAAGAAGAAATTTTCAGATGTCGTCCGCTGGTGCCCGATCTCATCGTGTTGGATTCTTACTGGGCCTGAGGCCTGAGGCGTCTTGTACATGAACGGCAATTCCCATTGTTTGGTCTTGTAGCAGATTCACAATATTAAAGACATTGCATATGAGAGCTTGCTGCGCAAGGTAACCTTCCAGGACACTTTGTGTGATCCCCGTGCACTTTCCATAAATTCTTGGTGTCGCTCGGACGCGAGCCGAGTAATGATTGGGTCAATGACAGTCTGCATGGAAGACGTTACTGCGCCCCTAATGCTACTTACGCCCGACTCAATTGCAGTGTCGGATTAGAAGTGGGGTTGGCGGGGCAATCCACGGTATGTATAGTACGACGTATAGCATGGAAGTCGAGACCTTAGAATGTACCAGGACTTGCAAGCCTTGGCAGTCACCTGCTGCTGTATCTGTCAATCTGCAACAAGTCGAGCATGACTGTATGGCATTTCACCTGCACCTTTCTAGGTCAAATTGTGTTGAGCAGTACTGGCAGGCCCAGTGCCAGCGAAAAAAGGGACAGATTTGCGTCCGCTAAGGTTGCTTGCTAGTAACTTAACTAGTGAGTCAAGTATCGGTTAATATTAGTGAAATTCCAAATCGTATGTCATATCGCTGTTTTGCCCCTAGAGATTAGGTCTCCGGCCCATCAGCTGACGCGACTGGATTGCGGGACCTATAGCAGTAATGTCCAAGAATCATCAATCGGATGGGACCAGAGCAACTTATGAGAAATTTCCAGCTCCAGCCTGTTCTGGAGTAATGATACAACAGACGGCACTGTAGCCTACATGAACATCTGTCCGACATCACCGGCACCTGTCACAAGCTAATGCCGATTACGTTCCATGAGTGATTAAATGGAACTGAGATGGTGATTCTACAGTCATGCCGTCGAGCTCTGCTGATCCCGGTTTGAGTTCATCAACAAACATGTGTGAATGCAAGATGCAGAGCGCTTACTAGAGCCATAGAAAACGTGACCGCAGATGATATCAGAGTTGCATTATGTATGGTAGCAGTATGCAATGGCACAGTTGAAACGTGCACGTGGCGGCGGCGGCGCGGCCCGCCCGTAGACTGTAGCAGGCCGCGAAGTTAGTCTGACAACAGCTCTGGATACAAAGTTCAATAGCAACCCAAATGTATTTCACATTTTCTTGACAGCCTCGTCACTGTCCTCCAGTGGCTCGTAAGTATACAAAGAGGCTAAGAACCTGAGCCGCACAAATCTTCAGACACCCGGATCTGAATGAAAAGCGGAGAGGGATAGATGCGCGCTTGCACAGTCGAGAGAGGACTTTATAGCAATCTATGGGCTACGGTTACTTCCACACCTGATTCACCTGCAGAAGGACCATTTGCACCTTACATAAGAATGAAGAGCAAGGAAACTGCCACAGGTAAGATCGTCATGGTTGGAACTTCGAACTTCGAACGTTGGAACTTGGCACTGTCACGTGCTCACGCGTTCAAAAACCGTGATCATCCACGTGATCGTCATGAGGTTTTCTCGAAGTGCCACTTGACTCTTGAGTAGTAATTACTGTGGACCGTGCGGTCGGCGAAACGATATTAATGACGTTTCATGGTCTGCCGAGTCACTCGGCACTAGCGCGCGCGCGGCGCAGCTGGATGTCAGACTCACTGTCTCACCCACTTCAACTGAGCACGAAGTTCAAGAATACATCCATAGCTTACATAAAGTGGTGTAAAAGCGCGCAATAATAACAGGGCTACTAATTCGAGCCAGCGGGGTCCATTTTTTCACGTGTAGCACGTGTCGTCCACACCGTCCAAAACACGAACGCGCATACCAGCCCGCCGGCAACGCTGAAAGCACTTTTCGTTACTGCCCTCGCTGAGCCGAATACCATACATGCAAAAGCAAAAATGAAGAATACCATACTGGAAGCAATCAGTCAGTTTCACCTGGAGCCAAACATCAACCATAACTGACCTCCACATGAGAAGTGCATAGGGAAGACTGTATATGATAGCTAGCGCCTCCGTTCCAAACACTGGGTGCGACGTTCTTGTCAGAAGTACGTTCTGCGAGAGATCATTAAGTCTGATGACGTGGGGAGGAGAATAAGAGTTGAACCATCATACCGCCTGCTCAGCCGAATTCTGATCCTTTCTCTGGTTCTGGCGGACCAGTATGAGTCCGAGGATCACCACCCCAACGCTGGTCACCGTCGAGATAAAACTGAACGTTCTTGCCAGTGTAGCATCAACAACAAGCGAAAGAAAAGCAACATTTGCGTTGAGCACCACAGTTGCCTGATCGAATCTCAGGCAATGACACCGAAGATAAAATAAATGGACGCACAGTTAATGCCAGACTGGACCAATCATCATTCAACTTAGCTATGAACTGCTTCCAGAGGACACGGTTGATGACTTTATCCACCCAGATACCATCCAGCTCTTTCGCGTAGTCGCAAGGAGCGCAGAAGAGACAAAGGGATAATATCTTGATGAACAACGAATGCCGTGGCTTCTGCTTGCGGAATATTGACTGGTCAGAGTTCAGACGTGCACCAGGCTGCCCGCAAAAATTGAAGAATTTGGCCAAGGCTGCAAGTTGGTCTGAGATAAAGCAAGAATACTGTAAAGCATGTAGCATACCAAAGTTCTCCATGAACCGTGCTGCAGTCTAATATTGGGTAACCGTGGGGTGAAACGAAGTAAAGTTCACTTACCTACGATGCACTTGGCATGCAGGAACGGCTCGCTTATTGCACCTGATTGCGCCGTCAGGATCACCTGGAGACCACATAATATGGTTTGATGCGAGCCACTGACCTTTCAGGCGATCTGTGAGATCGAGCATTTTTGCAAGTTCTTCCTGATCAAACGGAATGACTGACGTAGTCGAAGTGATGCTATCTGCACCAAAGTTATGAGATTTACTAACAGCAAAGCACAATCGCAACCAACCAGCTATGGCGTGGAGGATCATTTGTTCGAGCTCTGCCAAGACACCAGTCGTTAAGGACCAATTGTTGGGGAAATGCATGCAGTGCATCCTAAGTTAGATCAATAGTCAGGAGGGACAAACACTGGATAGAGGACATCAGGCAGTGCAGCAAAAAAAGTGTGACGATATACCTCCGTACATCAAGCTCAGCTCACCAGTATTCAGCCTCCATGGCATATTCTGTAAAGCAATTAGACGACCGCTGGCGAATCACAATTATCTCCTACTAATGTGAGTCAGTGACTGCACTCTCTCTAAGTGTCTTATTATTTGCTCGCTCGGGACAGCTGTCAACCAAAGGATGCAGCGTTTCCCCGGTTCCACAAAATAGTACCCGCAACCCTGTTTGCCGATCCTCTCAAGCACGAGCTCACAAGTATTATATGGAAATCCGGCCTTCTCCCGTGCTTGTCGATGTAGTTTTTCTGCGTAGTGACTTATAATTTCGCGTTCACCTTGCATCGAAAGATCAGCATCTGTGTATATGCGCTGTCATGTCACTCAGTGTCATTCGCGTTGCAACAAGAAAAAGGTCTCCACGGACACGTTTCGAATCAAAGAAATATAGCGCGCCATCCGGGTGAATCTGTGGCGCCCAATCTCCGTATCCCTGTGGACTGCAGGGAGGTTAGCAGTGGACATGTACACCGGGACATCTCACATACTTATCAAAATCAGTCTGTCCGGGCTCTACGTAGAATCCCTTCTTAAATTCCCCCGTGAGTTTAGGTCTGCATTAACTTAAGCTCACGAAGGGCCAATTCGGAATCGAAGCAGCCACAACGTACATGATTCTCCCCCTGTCGTTTCTCTTGACCTCCGAGGCTGCAATGGTGATTTCAGGAGGATACTGAGTGTTATCTTTGAAGCTCGCGCGAGATAGATTTGGAGTCGAAGAAGAGCTATATAGCACATTTGTGAGCGTTGTCCCTTCCGACGAAGGCGCTCGATGGGAGGCGCTCAAGCTCGCGCAAGATTGACTGGAAGTCAATGATGGAGTTGGCATCGTCCATTGTGACGAAGCTGCGTGATGCAATCCTGAGTGTGCCGGTGCGACGCTACAGGCGTCTGACTTCTCGTCGGGACCTTGTACAACGATGTGAATTTGTTGTTTTTCTCTGTATACGCAAGGCACCAGAGCTCAGCTCGTCCTCAAGTTCAATTGGGGGGAACTCACATAGTCTCAGGCATCGGATTGTCCGTGAGTTGTTTGGAGACATCAACGCGAGGGGGGAAGAAGGATCTGTGCCGAGGGTGCGAGAGCGTTACGCCTGTCAATGCCTGGTATGGGCGCAACTGGGCTGTGGCTTTCATATTAGGAACACAGTGAGTCACGCATGCCATCATCCATGAGGCGTGGGTTATCAATTTATCAAGCGCCTTTCTTTCGTGTGTTGTGTTGACGCTACCATTGGACCAGGCACGGACTGCAAAGGACAACCCCAAGTCAAGCCTGTAAGGCAGGAGGCGGCGGCTCTACCGATGAACTTATGTAGCTCGTAGTACGAGCTACATATAAGCCAGGACTCCGGCCACTGCGCCAGGACTGTCCCCCGGCACTAGTTCTCCAACCGAGGACCCGCGCTAAGATCCCCCCACTACAGCATCATTTCAGAAAGCCTTGTCGAAGTGGGGTTGCCCCGGACTCGTTCGATGTGGTGCATGTTACCACCAGATGACAGAATCATTGATCAATGTTACAGCTATCTTCATATCGATAGACCAGAATTTGGAATCTTCACTTAGCCGCTTTTATTTGTTTTTGGAGCGACACCAAACAGAGGCGCTCATGCTAGTACAACGACTGCCGACCATCGTCATCATGCACGGAAACCGTCAACATATACCAGAGGCTGCCAAACAGCAGTGGGTTGTTGTGTCCATCTGGATATATAAATGGTCAGGAATGGCAAATGCATTGTGTCGCTAATACATTTCAACACGCTAATCAGAACCACAACGACAGTGTCCACAAGGAAAACATATAGTATCGAGGAACTTTACAACACCCATCAAGGCCGTGGCGAGTCCGAGTTCGAGTCCGAATGTTCATCATAATAGCCTCCTGGTGCTGTGACTGATGCATGTGATGTTGACCCTCCGACATGCAGGGGGACCAACATCCTCTACGTCTTCTGCGAGTAACGGAGCGGCGACTTCTCCATCGTTACCGAGGCTCGACAAAACCAGCTCCCTGTGGTCACTTTCGACATCTAGACCCATCACTGTCCCCGGGAGCCAATATTTCTGCTCCGCGAATCCGCCTGCGGAATAGCACAAGCCGGCTCGTATCACTCGCTCCCTCGCAGCCCCAACGGACATTCCGCCCTCGCATGGCTCGACCACACGATAATTGGCCTTCACCGCGCGAGGTGATTTTGGTGTCTTCAGAAAGGTCCCTAAGGCCAAATGCATCACCATACCCTAGATCACCGATGCGCAGCCGTGGGACATGGACTTCATTAGATGGAGATAACTTGACAAAGTCTCTTTAGGAAAATGCGTACATCTGCATGTGGCTCATCATATAATCTTTAGTAAAATAAAGACTCATGAATGGAAGTACCTTTGCATAAGGGACTTCCTATAGCCATATCGACAATCCTATCACAGTCACAGCGATACTCCGGCGAGGACAAGAACAGGCACGTCGTGGCAAGCCAGAGCATGCGCCACGCCCACGGGTCAAGACCGCGAAATATTGCCATATTACCTACCTGCAGCATGCAGTAAACTATATTGACGAGCGACGATGAACGAGTTAAATTTTACGAGTCAACAACATTCATTACATGATATTTATGTAATATTAACTTATGAATGCCTATTACATAATTGATTGGCAATGCGTGTAAGGTACGTGGAAGTTGGGGCTAGCTTTAAGTGCTGTAGAAAAATCGCCAATAGCCAGGGAGTAAGTGTGCAACGGTAAACCAGAGCTAAAATAACGAGTCAGTAGGGAGAATTAATCTTTAAACTGTTGAGATCACTGACACTGTACAATTTGCACGATTGTTTATCAGCGCTCGCAGTCCTATAAACCATGAATCTCCCCCCGACAATCATTCCGTATCCTATAAAAACAACGGAACAGACGAAGTCCACATTCCAGAGCCTGCTGAGGCAGAATGACCAAAGGGGGACCCCAATCATCATTGACATCCGTGCAAAGCCAGGGAACAGAGTGACCAAAGTTCGTCTTCCTGTAAATCGATCCCCCTCCTCATCTTTGAAATCTTGTGCGTGAAGCGTCGTTGCAAACACTGCGCAGCTAAATGCAACCGCGCGCGCACTGATACTATCGATGCGCGGGCTGGACCCTGGTTACCAAGACATGGATCTCAGTCAGCGACAAAGCTTCCTGTATAGCTGCTGGAACATCCCACGTACCTGCAACGATCGTTGCGCCTACTTCCAGGCACGTATATCCGATGGCCGTCAATAGATTCTTCGAAAGTCCAGTCTTGTTGCCTCCAAACTCGTTATACCAGATGCTGAAGGCTTCGAAACACACACTGGAGGCGAGAGTCTGTCTGCCATACATCGCAGAAAAAATCAGACAGACAGGAACTAGCAGCCAGCGCAGATCTGCCGCATTCTGGATAGTTATACGACCGGCAGGGAGAGGGCGATCGGGCTTGTTCATCTTGTCCTCTTCTGGATCTTGAATCTGATTGGATATGTCAAATTTCAGGAGGTGCATCCATATCCAAATTATGGTGTCTAGGATGCGGTTTGGGTGGGGATGGGGAGCAGCTGCCAATGCAAACAAAGTCTAGTGCACAAGACCGTGTCAAAGAACATACGACGAACAGTCAAAGGGGGCACTCACGATGGGTAAGAGAGTGGTCAAGACGTCGGACTTCGTGAATAGAAATAACGTCATGATATGCCCGGTGATACGGCGACTGCTATCTGAGGCTTGGGAGAACATGGTCTGATTGCTTACTCATTTTGAGCCAGCAGCTCTCAGTTAAATAACCTGAGATCCACCGCCTTGCAGTTTCCAAATAGCTGTTCAGAAGTCCATCGGAGTAGCTCTGTACATCGGTGTCAAAATTTATTGAAGCGTCTATGATGTCGGTAGCCTGGCGAACCGAATAGGCAAGCAAGGTACACCAGCAAGCTTTCCTCAACCACGGTTAAAGGTAACCTCGCTTTCCGAGAATGCTAGAAGCTTTCTTTGACCTTGCACTGGAGTCCGCACAAATGCTGTGCGGCGTTATGAGTAGAACATTGATAGGCAGATATGCACCACGTTCTTCAACTGATAGAGGGCAAATGAAACTTTCCTTGACCCGGCCCGGCAAATAGGGTGCCAGGGCGCTAATTGGGGAGATCAAATCAAAAGATCAAATCAAAAGGAGAGCAAGAACCATGTTGGCCGAGCACCGCGGAGCATGCGGTTGAAATTTTCGGAATAGCATGCAACACTGGTATCTCCAGGAGGTCATTTGGCGCCTGATCCATCTCACAACTTTTTGCCTCTGCAATGAACATCAAAATATTGCAATGTGGTTTACCTTAGGCTGCGATCCAATCCCAGTGTAAGCGATTCCCTAACCATTCGAGGTTTACTGATAAACTGTACAAAGCTCAAGGAGCGAACAAAGGAGTGATTCAAAGGGGATAAGGTTTTCACGAAGGGAATGGGAAGAGGTGCAAAGTGTAGCCCCTTCCTCTCATTACGTACATTACCAAAGGATCTCGCTTAAAGAAATCTCCACAGGCACCGAGTCCATACCTGTACATGCATCATGATCCACAACACACGTCGGCGGCACACAAATCACGTACTGTGTCACTCGCGCTCCACTGATAGAAGGGCTTGTGCGTCTAGAACAGCCAGCAGGAACGGCGAACCGATGAAGGTCATACCTCATACTTCTCAAAGTCGGAGAGGCGGTGGGAGACACAGGTGTCCTCCTTTCCTCGTTAGAAATGTTCTGCATAGGGTACCCCAACAGGACATTAATAAAGGCACTGACACGCATATGAACTCAAGCTATTACCGAAAGGCAGGCGACAATTGTAGGCTGAGGGCTGGTGCGTAACTTGGTAAGAACCATGTGACCCCGGTAGGTCTTTGTGGTGCGCTCGGGCACTGTGAAGGTTTGTCGGTGATTAAGCGGAAGGCTGGGCGAGACCAAAACGTTCTGACTTCAGTGCAGTCCCCTAGTGTCTACAACGTTATCGTAGAATGGGCGGATCAAAACCAGTCGCATAGAACTGCAAATAAAAACGGTATGGTCAGAAATTTCATGTAATGATGCAACGTTATCTACCTGTGCACCATTCCAAGGGGATCCATGAGATCCAGCGAAATAGGATTTCAGGTTACGGTTTAGTTCAACTCTTTACAGATACTAGCGTCACTCGAGTGACGCAGACTGCAATGTGAACCTGCCAGTACAAGCAAGCACTTCGTATCATAATAAACAGGTGATAACCCTGGGCGCTAGCTCAGTCACATAAGACAGCGTCGTTGCGGGGAATGCTGACGAACGGACTGGATGCAATATCTATCTGGACATGAATTTTTTTAAAACCTTTGGTCCGATGCATGACACAAGACCACACACTTACCTCGATTGAGTCACCTACTAGTAGAAGCTGCATCCCGGTAGCAAGAATGAAGCCAAATGGGACGAGATGAACATTTGTGCAGATAAGACTGATTTCGATCAACGAAAGACCAGAAATCGGGACGGTCCAGCTCAGCTTGTCAAGTCTGGTCCGGAGGTGATTGAAATTCACATTCCGTAGAGGCGACTGATACTATTATTTTCTGAGCTGTGACTCCAGTAGGTACTGCAGGCGCCACAGTGTAAATGTTTTAGCAAATGTGCACCGTACTGGAATGACCCTGGATAGTCTAGAATTTCGATGACTACTAGTATGTAGTAGTGGACTAGTGGTAGGTCAGACCTAAACTTTCCCAGTTGAATGTCGCCATGTCACGTGATTCGCGTTAGCAGATTCTTGGTATTTTACAATTCATGGCAAGGGAATAGTGCATGAGGATTAATCACGAAATCAATACTGTAAAGTTTCAACACCGGAAGAGACCTATGATAGCTATGGTACGTATTATGTTCACCAACTCGTTTTCAAATTCCGTTGCTCGGCAATCTCAGCTCTAAATGCTCAAACACCATAGAAGTAACGCCAGTAACCGGGAAGTAGATGGCCGAGTGAGTACCACAACTGAGTCCATTGTCAGTTTCCTCTCGGTGTGCTCCCAAGTAAATTTTTGACTCACACTGTAAAATTTGCAGGACTGCTTATCGGCCCCTACCGTGTTGTACATCACAAATCTGGTCCCCACAAAAGTGCCATAGGCTACAAATGCAATGGTGGAGACCATATCCGTCTTCCAGATATGGCTCAAGCCAAATGACCAGAGGGGAATGCCAACCATCATCGACAAGCGCGCGGCTTTGGGGAAGATTGTGGGAAGTGTACGTCTGCCAGTGAGGCGATCGCCTGCTTCATCCTTGAAGTCTTGTGCATGAAGTGTCGTTGCAAATACTGTCGAGCTAAGTGCGACTGCCAAAGCACCGGCTCCATCGATGTGCGAGTTGTGGCCGCCTGTTCGCTTGATGAGCAAAATAATAATTTGTATGCACCTGAATATATTTACCCGCCGCAACCGTTCCTCCGACCTCCAAGCACCCATAGAGGATGGCTGTGAGTACATTCTTTGACAACCCCATTTTATCTCCGCGAAGTTCGTTGTACCAGATCGTCAACGCTGCAAACACGATGCTGGCCAGTAGAGCCTGAGTTCCGTACCACAACGATAGCATCAAGCAGACTGGGACCATCACCCAACGCATATCAGCTGCGCTGTCCACCGAAATTCGTTCGGCAGGTATCGGACGGGAGGGCTTGTTCTTGCGGTCCTCCTCCGGATCCTGGATCTGGTTTGAAATATTGAACTGCAATAGATGGAACCATATCCACAATGCTGCATGCAAAGCGCGGCTGGGGTGATGTATGGGAGCGGCGGATAATGCGAATATGGTCTGAAACGTTTAATTGAGCAAGGGGGCGGGACGTGCAATGGTTGTCACATACGACAGGTATCAGAGTGGTTCTGACATCAGCTTTTGTGAAGAGGAAGACCGTCTCGAGATGACGAGCGATGCTATCAGCGCGAGCTTGAGCTTGAGAGAACATATTGAGTATTCTGGATGATATTCTGGATGATGAAGTCGTACGCTGGATTGAAGCCTTTATACCTTGGATGTGCGCTTATATTGTGCGATCCTGTCAAACCAGTCCAATAAGCTCGGAAACATGATCCACGGTCGGTACGGCAAACGTCATACCGGGAGCATGCAATCAATTCGAGTTTCAAAGGTAAAAAAAGTTATGCTTCCAAAAGTAACATAAGAACGTGATACCCAAAATGACGTAGAATACTCAGAGAGCCCGATGTATGCGATCGGGACGGAAGCCTTTTGATACAGAAAGCTTAATAATCTATGACTGTCAGCGATCTCGGGGTCATTCCTCAGGCCGGCGATGAAGAATTAAAGAGATCGATCAAGGCAATCTCGTGACATAGCCGGCTGTCCTTGGAACAACTGTTCAAAAATTCCCTATATCAATTTTAGTATTCTTTAAGTAGAACATCACAAATCATTATCGACAGGAAGTACGAACCTAGCCTAGCCTCCGGGCAGGAAAATATGGCGATCACTATCTGGAAGTCGTGGCTCAAAAGATATTTCCCCCCCATTCCTGTTCCTGTGTGAAAATTCTCCGGGTTACCCCTGAACCGTTATAGCCGGAGGGTGTCACGGTACACCTCCAGCCTGCAGTGAAGTCCGATCGATAAGGATTCGAAAGAATCATTTCCTGAACTTATATGGGTATACACGTACCACCGTACCGGTAGCACAGTTCACAAGCGTCAATCAATAGCACAAACGCCACAGCAATTTGTGTGGCACCGCAGGTCAAACGCTATGCTGCATCCATGTTAGTCCATTGGTGAAATAATATTATAGTACCGATGCACTCACCATCCTGGGAAGCGAAATATGGTTATTTCGCGCCACAATATTCACCCATACTTTCAGGAGCTTGAATCACTTTCCCAGCACATCACGACACAGAACAGCCCAATCGGCGACTGCGTATAACAAGGGACTAATGAAATTGTCCTGTGGGAGGTCATCGGTCGAGCAGGCGCTCGAAAGGACGCGAGCGCGAGCCATTGAATGGGTCAGTGATACTATGCATACTCGATATGAACTACCTCCAGGCGCGCGTTTGCCTCATCACAGCCACCCTTTCCACGATAATATCGAAACTCTAGGTAGCGCTTGCACAAGGCAGCGTGAGCTTGCTGTGTGGATTGGCGCTAACTCACAACGGGACGCCAAACCGGAAAGTGAGTGTACAATCCGAGGACTTGGCACTGTTCAAGCCTCCGTGCTTAGCAGAAGACATCAACCTGATCAGGACGAAAGGGAAATGTCGAAGAAGATTCCGTAAGCTCTGAATTGCATGTATGATTTGGTAATAAAAAGAACGTGGAGACTTAACTCACAAATAAAGGCACCTGGATACCTGAAGTGACAAGGCCTAGAGCCAGACATCATCAACCACTGCCCTTCCTACGTCATGACATCCTGGACCTGTATGCTAGCCTCTTTGCACGAGAATCGTGGCAATGCAAAGTTTGTCGATCAGCGATACCACTTAATGAATGGTTGGAAACGAATATTGATTATCAGTCCCTTGTTACAAGGTGCCAATGACGCTTGAGGTCAGTGGCACTTCTCTGTGGTTCAATAATGAGTCGACCATTCTCGAAGTTTTGATACAATCCACCAACTGACCGTCGCCGTCAGATAACCAACCGCTCCCTCATTAATCTGAACCACAAAGAAGTCGCCATATTAGCCTTCAAATGACAGCGAAGTCGATTCTACACGACCGGCAACATTGGGTTCCCGGATATGCATCATTGCATAGCCTCATGGCACGGAAGCCTCTCAAAGGCTGAAAGAATTTCCTTCCGCCAACGAAGGAGTATTCGACCAAGATCTGTGAGGTGACAGAAATGACGCGACTAAAAATGTCAGACATCGGTAACACACCATGACTGACGTGAATATCTTTGGAGCTTGGCTGTCTTAGGTCCGATTTCCAGCCCTTGCCTGGCAAGATCGTGTAAAGTGAGACAAAGGGCAAATGTCAATTCTGACGTGTGACTGATAGAAATAACATGTCGAAGGCCATGAAACGGCGTAGGATGATACGTATCACTAACGCGAGCATTTAACTACCCAAACGAACATTCAACGTTTCACTCAGAGAATCAAGTATTATCCAACGTACCTCAAACGGATGGACTTCCACTGCGTGAGTACTGCCCACGTGACAGTATTTCTTCATGATCAGCACTGCTCGATGATGAAGTGGTTTCTAAGCTTGATGTAGGCGCGCCGATCGGGTTCAAATAAAATCGTGTGTCTCCGATGTCGCTGGATATAGATGGTGAAGGTGAGGGCTCGTCACCTTCCGCGATGCTATCAAGTCTGATCGCAGGAGCGGATCTACTCCGCGTCAAGGTGGAGTAGCTTCTATCGTCAGAACTCCCCGCTGTCTTTCTGCGACTAGGCAGAGCTGAAGATAGTTCACAGCGTGACGGAGATGACTCTGCCTGATAGCCGTAGTCTGGTGTGGAAGTCGTCGACGGGCCGATTCCCGAAAGCTATTGTCACAGCGCCTAGCGAGATTGATAATGAGAACATACGATGTGTTCGACAGGAGCTGCAATTGGATCAGTCGTCGATTGATCGCGGATAGAGTTCTCGATGGATGCCACGTCAGCAAAGGACTCGTCACGAATCTCTGGAAGATCTTTGAAGCAATTCGGACGACTTTGCGAAGGCGGTGGCTGGGGAGCTTCGTGCGGCTCACAACCGGATGGCGCTCCAGAAAACACGACTTGCACAATGCGGTGCTGCGCTTCAGAGAGCAACGAGGTCATTCCCATGTGCCCCACATACGGTGTCCTGGGCGACTCCGAAACCTCCTGATGTCATGGATCCTATTAGAGAATTGAGCACTGGTGAGTAAGAGGGCATTACCCACGACTACCATTCGCTTCCCGATCTCCGCTACAATCTGTTGGGATATATGTCAGGAAGACTGTGATCCTGGATGTGTACAGAACTTACCATGCCCTTCTCACAACACTCCGCAAGACCTCCAAACTTTAGTGACAGCCAATTTTTTGTGCATTTACGTTTGAAAGCCCCGATCGTCGACTCTTCATGCGCAATTTTTGCATCTAGATCTCGCATGTGCTCGCATGCTATGTTCAGTGCGTCCATCTGTGCACCGAACGCCTTTGTCTCCTGGTTCATCCGGGTAAGCTTTTTCTTGATGCTCTCTACGGACGCAGCATTACGCCGGCGGCGCCTGTGGAGGTCATTAAGGGATTCTTCACGCGTACGGACGGTAAAGTAAACACCTAGATACAAAGGTGTGAGTAATGCTATGATAAGTTAGTAACGAGTCGTGTATCTAGGAGAGAATGGACGCACCCTCAGTCTCGGATAGAAGACTGAGGGAAGTCGACAACGAGCGCGCGTACTAAGTGAGCGTTGCGGAGATGTCCGAAATACTATATACGTAAGTACTAGGACGGACGAGTATAAGGTAAATTGTGGGCTATATCCAACAGACGGCTTTCATATTGTCTCGAACGACGTTTTGAATAGAGCTGTAGTGGTTGAATGCCCCCTAAAAGTGCGCCAGGAGTGTTCTGGATGAACTCAATATATCCTGAAGCCCGGCCCACGGTCGATGTCGAGCTTATCTCGAGACCAGGTCAGACTCACGGAAAGTGGTCAAGACGTCGGACTTCGTGAACATAAATAACGTCATGATATGCCCGCTGATACGGCGACTGCTATCCGAGGCTTGGGACAACATGGTCTGATTGCTTGCTCATTTTGAGCCAGTAGTCCTGGGTTAAATAACCTGAGATCCACTCCCTTGCAGTTTCCAAATAGCTGTTCAGAAGTTCATCGGTGTAACTCTGTACATCGGTTGTCGAAATTCATTGAAGCGTCTATGATGTCGGTAGCAGGCTTGCGAACCGAATAGGCAAGCAAGGTACACCAGCGAGCTTTCCTCGACCACGGTCAAAGGTAACCTCGCTTTCCGAAAATGCTAGAAGGTTTCTTTGACCTTGCACTGGAGTTCGCGCAAGTGCTGTGCGTCGTTACGAGTAGAACGTTCTTCAACTGATAGAAGGTAAATGAAACTTTCCTTGACCCGGCCCGGCAAATAGGGTGCCAGGGCGCTGATTGGGGAGATCAAATCAAAAGATCAAATCAAAAGGAGAGCAAGAACCATGTTGGCCGAGCATCACGGAGCATGCGGTTGACATTTTCTGAATAGCATGCAGCACTGGTATCTCCAGAAGGTCATCTGGCGCCTGATCCATCTCACAACCTTTTGCCTCTCCAATGAACATCAAAACATTGCAATGTGGTTTACCTTAGGCTGCGATCCGATCCTAGTGTAAGCGAGTTCCTAACCATTCGAGGTTTAGTGATAAGCTGTACAAAGCTCAAAAAACCAACAAAGGAGTTATTCAAAGGGGATAAGGTTTTCGGGAAGGGGATGGAAAGAGGTGGAAAGTGTAGCCCCTCCTCATTACGTACGTTACCAAAGGATCTCGTTGAAAGAAATCTCCACAGGCACCGAGTACATGCCTGTACATGCATCAACACACGCCGGCGGCACACAAACTCACGTACTGTATCACTCGTGCTCCGCTGATGGAAGGGCTTGTACTTCTAGACGGCCGGCAGGAACGAAGGACCGGTGAAGGTCGTACCTCACACTGGGGGATGAGCAAAGTCGGAGAGGCGGTGGGGAACACAGGTGTCCCCCTTCCAAGTTAGAAATGTCGGGACAGTGCACGAGAGTGCCACTTACCCGGCTCGCAAATGAGGATCCCCATGCCCGGTTGCACCATGTGATGATGAACTCATTTATGCAGACATCGTATACAACGAGGAACCTGCTTGCAATTCTCTTGTGCGTTGATCTCTGGCGAGGAAAAATAGCGTTCACAACCTAAGCAGGAACTCACCTTGAAATGACGTAGAGCGGCTACCTCAAGAGTCTTGGGTGGCCCTGTCTAAGCCTGTCTGCAGAATTTCGGACTTTCCCCGAGCACGCAAAATTTTCTTCCAGTGTCGAACTCGATAGGAAGAACGGTATCGGCTCCTCCTTTTGGTCGCCTTCATTTGTCTTTTTTCTTTCTGTCTTTCTGTTGTTTTTTTTTTGGGGGGGGAGCGGCGAGCGGGGCATTGGCAGGGGTATGGCGAGTGCGATTCAGCAGTACGATGGTCGAACAATGTTAAAAAAAGTACATTATGAAGATCAGCATCCTTGTCAGTTTTGTCCTCCGTACCATCCTCCATATTTACTGTATTCATTCCCTTTTGCGAATCCAGTTCTGCTCAACAGTTTCGTGGTGGCAGGCAGGGTGTGTGGTATCAATAGAAAGACGTCAGATAACGAGTAGTGAGGTGCCTCCGAATAAGCGTTGTTGCCATCATCTTCGAGAGTCACATACGCGTTTTCTCGTGCGCGGCCAGCTGTTTTTTATGCATGACATAAGAGCAGAGAGGTGGATCAACAAAAACGGATGAAAGAACATACACTGGCTGTTTTTCGGTTATGACCCTAAGTGCGTCAGCATGAGTTATGTCCGAGATCATAGCGCCGCTATTACTTGCGGTTTTGACAGTGTGATCTCAAATTGAAGGGTCAGACGTTTAAATCGAAAGAAAGGAGGACATGCAAAGAGGCTCACACCGTCCGGGAGTTGCTGTTTTATAGCATCTAGCTTCCATTCCTCCTCTGCCTTGTATTAGAATATATATTTTTTGCTCCAGAGTTGAGTCCGCCGGGGTGAAAGACCTCGGAAAGACCCTATTTTGGACATAGTCTCGTCATAAGCTTTCTTCCGTTTTGTTCGTATCTTCTTGATAGACCGGCGCCAAACCTTCCCTTCTTCATCCCCACTCACGAGCAGTTGTGCATTAGGAGAAATTGCGACACAATGAGCCCAGTTGGTGTGTTCAAGTGCTTGCCCTATGTAGATCTACAGTTTACTTATGGAGATCTGTCGGCTCTGTACCTGGACGGGCTCACCTTTGGATCGACCATCTGAAGCGCGCGTGCATCAGTGGAAACGGGAAGAAGCTGTGTGCTGTACGCAATGCGCTACCCGAAGACTGTTGAAAATCTTTGATTAGAAGATAAATCATCGCTGGTCTGCTAGCATTGTCACGATGAGTAAATTGATTAATTACCAACATAATGGTTCAAGTTGGCGAGGGAATACAGCATAGGCAAGCGTACATTAGGACTGTCCTCGCCGGAAACTTAACTTCGAAGCTCGCATTGATCAAGCTGACTCCAAGCCGAGGTGAATAACGTCGGGTGGACGTCACTGGATATAAGCCCTAGCTCATATGAGGGAAGAAGGCATCTCAAGGATGACTGAGAGTGCCGAGTCGCTGACAGAGGGTCAAAGACCTGTCACCTGTCACACTCTACCCTGCCCATATCAATGTGCGTGGGTAGGCAGGGTAAAAGTGAATCGAATGCTTGCAGACGTTCGACCACTCAGACCTTAGGCCTCGTGGCCAGAAGTGTGAGGGCGGCTGACTTCAAGCCGAGATAAATGATGTCGAGTGAACATCACTGAATAGAAGCCGTAGTCCATATGAGGGAAGAACGCATCTCAAGAATATGTCTGAGAGTGCTGAGTCGCTGACAGAGGGTCGATCGAAGACCTGTCACCTCCCACACTTACCCGGCCCATATTTAGATGTGTGAACACACTGGGTAGAAGTGAAGCGAATTCTTGCAGATCTTCGACCTCTCAGGCCTCATGGCCAGAAGTACTTGTGAGGGCAGTAGTTTTGGACACATCCCCCGCAAACAGTTCGGGAAGCTAAAAGTGTTCAGTGCACAATTGCACCAAGGTTGCAACACAAAGAGCGCTTGAGCAGACCCCATTGAATTTCGGTTGGAAAGTACCCTGAACTGCGCACACGAAACGATCGCGCCCGAGTAACAATGGAAATCCCGCCAGACAAAAAGCTCTACTGAGCAGATGAGGGGTGCAACTGCCAGAACATTCAATTCGTCTTGTTCCGGCCACATACGAGTGCAGACCAGGATAGGTAGTTTCTTGCAGTCCCGACTGGAGTCGCGCCGCAATATGCAATACCTGCATAAAGTAGATATCACATACACACAAAACAAAACCTAGAGTAACCAACGTACGCATACATAAAATGGTAACGGAGTTCAACTAAACAAAACAGGTGCTAGCACCGTTGACGCATAGCGCTTCCATCCGACAAGAGACTGTACGGCCATGGTTTAAAAGGTTGAAGATGAAAGTCGTTGAAAGAGGTTGAAAAGGTGAAGGACAACGAGATTACGGACAATACGGCAAAGAGACGCGATCGGTGTTCGGGGTGGAAGACTGGGATACAAATGGGTGATAGCAGATAATGATAGGAAGAAGATACATTTGTCTGCGGCGGATATAGGGAAACATCCATCATCGTGGATGGGCGATTACAGGGTGGGTAGTCAAACCTAAAAATCATGAATTTGGCATTCTGGACAACAACGAGAAGAAAAAACTCACGGCAATTTCAGCAGCTGGAGCTTCAACAGCGGCAGCTTCTTCCTCTGGCTCTTCTGCGATGGTCTCGGCAGCAGGGGCTGGGGCTTCGTTCTCGTTTGTTGGGGCTTCAGCCTGGTAATCAAGATAAGCTTGATTTTTAAATCGAACACGAGGGATGGTCTCACCCTAGATGCAGGCTTCTTAGAACCTGCTCTTGAAGCAGGTTTCTTGGCGGTGGTTGAGACTGGTTTGGCGGACGCTCGAGACGTAGGTTTCGCGGCCTTGGAGGCTGGTTTTGTGGGGGCTACCTGGGAAGCTGGCTTTGAAGCGGCCTTGGATGCAGGCTTCGACGCAACCTTGGATTCGGGTTTAGCCTGAGGACTCGTTCAGTATACCGAAATGCATAGCAAAAATACAGAGGTAAAGCGACCTTCTTGGCGGCGGGAGCCTCTTCGCCTTCTGGCTGGGCGTCTTCTTCTGCAGCCTTCTCAGCAGCAGTGCGCTTCTTTCCCCTGCTAGACTTGGGCTTAGCTTCAGCTTCACCGTCCTGATTGTCGTCATCTGCAGTAGCTTTAGGTTTTCTCCCCCGTGGCTTTGCGGGGGTTTTCTTGAGCACTTGGGGCTTGTCACGACCAGCAAGGCGGGATGAACGGCGTGCAGGTTGAGCGTCACCATCAGCAGCTGTTGCGGTAGTGCCAGTAGGCACGGAATCGTCTGCAGGCGCGGCGTGTGCGGCGGCTTTGCGGGGCATCGCGATGGATGGATTAAGTGGGTGAAGAAAAGTGAAAAGTGAGGGTGGACGCGCTTCGACACCCTATTACTTTCGAACTTTATCTGGATATCAACAAACAATACTCGATCACCTGATCAAAAGCGCGTATACAGCTACAAACAACCACCTACATTTGCGCACGGTCCCGAACCTGGCCGAGGGATGAATCCAAGATGAATCTATGACTTACGATCGACCTTGGCATGTCAAATATTAAGAGTAATCGGCTCTCTGGATTAAGTTACTGATACAGGAATTCGATTGAACAAAATCCTCCTCAGCAAGCAGGTAAACATATTCCACTTCTTTGCTCTATTCATTTATTCATTCTACACAATGCCAGAAAGCACCTGGTAGGTATCTGCTCGTTCTACACCACTGTGAAACAGCCTCACAAGCACCCGCATAAAATACGCGAAGAAATGCGGTACATTTGGCAATCACAACTTGGCCAATACGGCGTCAGCACCAGAAACTGTCACTCCTGGGCCAGGCTCAACCTACATAGACCAGCCATCAGGATCCCTACATGATGATGTTTCTACGGGGAATACACGAACCTCGACGTATTTGATAACCAAGTCATCTATGATCATGGCATATCTCGCGGTCCGGATACCAAATCCACGCTCGGTGAGGTCGACACTTAGTCCCAGGCTTGCTGACCACGCGGCATTGGTATCAGAAAGTGTGATTATCTGGACACGTAGACTCTTCCGTCCGCTCATGGGGTTACCTGATAATACGGTTGACTTACCTTGTCTGTCAGTCCCTCAACGCGGCCCCATCCGCTCATGACGAACAGGTCATTGGCGGCAATGACAGCGATGATATCGACACCCTTGGCCTTGAACTCATTGTACTTGGCAAGGTAGGGTGGGAGGTGGTTAATGTGACAAGTTGGCTGACAGGATGGGGTAAGTTCAATGATCCGAATGCCCTTGAGAATACGTACGGTGAAAGCACCAGGCACTGAGAAGAGAACAACCTTCTTGCCCTTCCAGCTGTCGGTAGAGAGTGTAGTGGCTTGTGATCGTTCTTATGAGCCTTATTCTACGGGCACTGATAGGACACAGACGCACGAATACCACACGCCGACTGTGCGTAACCACGCATATTAGTAACAATATTATAATCGAAATGACATGACTGACATGATCAGCCAACTCTTCAGAGTAAGGGATGGTACCAAAGGTGCCCTTGGGGATAGTGTCACCGACAGTGATCTTGAGGGATGCCATGAGCGAGCTGGTATGTATGTACGTCAAGGAAAGCAGATCGAAGCCAAAGATAATCGCGATCGCCTTATCTATAGTGCATTTTCGCGGAGTTTATATACATAGATCACACACAATACACGCTCTTGGACTGCCGTGAGACCCACTGCATGCTGTTCCACACTTTCTGACATATACGAGCTAGCAAGAGGGTGCTGAATTTTACACTGCAGTCGCACATGTTTTCTTATCAGGAACTACATGCAGAAGTTCGTTCATTACGATTACGGCGTTTGACCTAGTGTATTGACAATATTCACCCGGTTCCACGGATACTATGCGGCTACTTTGTGAGTCGCGACGCTCATACCATAAGTCATCTCCATTATGGCCGCTGATCTACAAAGTCGGGACAATATTCGCCTATGCAGTGGACACCAGTGATCAGCATTTCCCGACACATGAATTGACATCGATTTGAGTTTACTAGGAGAAATAGGGCAACCAGATAACCCCTAGAGTCAATGCCTGCATCCAGCTCTGAGCCCCCACTACTACATACCAACTCAATGCTCGTATGGTGAAGCCTTCCTAATATCAGCATATTGCCCCGTCTCATGCAGGTAATACATCATAGGTAGATCAAAGGTAGATGGGCCTTGATATTATTAGGGTGATCTCAAAATGGCACAACCTAGTACGAACCGGGAGCCGAATAACGCCACAGTGTCTCGAAACTTTGACCACGATGTTTAGAAGCGCGACCGTGAAGATAGCCCATAGCTCGACAATCCCAGTTCCTGCACTGATAGGAAAAGAGGAGCTTAGGCCTCTGCAAGATTTGATTGCAGCAGAGAAGACGGTGTTGACTTCGTGAGTCCACCTCGCGCTTGACCCAGAATTATCACTGAAACCTCGTGTTAGACTACAAAGGCTGAGCTCCGACTTTTCGAAAGCTGCTGATGCCATGAGAACATGGGCAATATCTGAAGGAGATGACCTTTCCGTGAGTCTGACCTGGTCTCGAGATAAGCTCGACATCGACCGTGGGCCTGGCTTCAGGATATATTGAGTTCATCCAGAACACTCCTGGCGCACTTTTCGGGGGCACTCAACCACTACAGCTCTATTCAAAACGTCGTTCGAGACAATATGAAAGCCGTCCGTACGCGTGAAGAATCCCTTGATGACCTCCAGAGGCGCCGCCGGCGTAATGCTGCGTCCGTAGAGAGCATCAAGAAAAAGCTTACCCGGATGAACCAGGAGACAAAGGCGTTCGGTGCACAGATGGACGCACTGAACATAGCATGCGAGCACATGCGAGATCTAGATGCAAAAATTGCGCATGAAGAGTCGACGATCGGGGCTTTCAAACGTAAATGCACAAAAAATTGGCTGTCACTAAAGTTTGGAGGTCTTGCGGAGTGTTGTGAGAAGGGCATGGTAAGTTCTGTACACATCCAGGTCACGTCTTCCTGACATATATCCCAACAGATTGTAGCGGAGATCGGGAAGCGAACGGTAGTCGTGGGTAATGCCCTCTTACTTGCCAGTGCTCAATTCTCTAATAGGATCCATGACATCAGGAGGTTTCGGAGTCGCCCAGGACACCGTATGTGGGGCACATGGAGATGTTGTGAGCCGCATGAAGCTCCCCAGCCACCGCCTTCGCAAAGTCGTCCGAATTGCTTCAAAGATCTTCCAGAGACTCGTGACGAGTCCTTTGCTGACGTGGCATCCATCGAGAACTCTATCCGCGATCAATCGACGACTGGTCCAATTGCAGCTCCTATCGAGCACATCGTATGTTCTCATCATCAATCTCACTAGGCGTTTACGGTAGCTTTGAGAATAGCTTTCGGGAATCGGCCCGTCGACGACTTCCACACCAGACTACGGCTATCAGGCAGAGTCATCTCCGTCACGCTGCGAGCTATCTTCAGTTCTGCCTAGTCGTAGAAGGACAGCGGGGAGTTCTGGCGATAGAAGCTACTCCACCTTGACACGGAATAGATCCGCTCCTGCGATCAGACTTGATAGCATCGCGGAAGGTGACGAGCCCTCACCTTCACCATCTATATCCAGCGACATCGGAGACACGGTTTTATTTGAATCCGATCGGCGCGCCTACATCAAGCTTAGAAACCACTTCATCATCGAGCAGTGCCGATCATGAAGCAATACTGTCACGTGGGCAGTACTCACCCAGTGGAAGTCCATCCGTTTGAGGTACGTTGGATAATACGTGATTCTCTGGGTGTAACGTTGAATGTTCGTTTGGGTAGTTAAATGCTCGCGTTAGTGATACGTATCATCCTACGCAGTTTCATGGCCTTCGACATGTTATTTCTATGAGTTGCACGTCAGAATTGACATTTCCCCTTTGTCTCACTTTACGCGTTCTTGCCAGGGAAGGGCTGGAAATCGGAACTAAGACAGCCGAGCTCCAAAGATATTTACGCCAGTCATAGTGTGTTACCGATGTCTGACATTTTTAGTCGCGTCATTTCTGTCACCTCACAGATCTTGGTCGAATACTCCTTCGTTGGCGGAAGGAAATTCTTTCAGCCTTTGAGAGGCTTCCGTGCCATGAGGCTATGCAATGATGCATATCCGGGAACCCAATGTTGCCGGTCGTGTAGAATCGACTTCGCTGTCATTTGAAGGCTAATATGGCGACTTCTTTGTGGTTCAGATTAATGAGGGAGCGGTTGGTTATCTGACGGCGACGGTCAGTTGGTGGATTGTATCAAAACTTCGAGAATGGTCGACTCATTATTGAACCACAGAGAAGTGCCACTGACCTCAAGCGTCATTGGCACCTTGTAACAAGGGACTGATAATCAATATTCGTTTCCAACCATTCATTAAGTGGTATCGCTGATCGACAAACTTTGCATTGCCACGATTCTCGTGCAAAGAGGCTAGCATACAGGTCCAGGATGTCATGACGTAGGAAGGGCAGTGGTTGATGATGTCTGGCTCTAGGCCTTGTCACTTCAGGTATCCAGGTGCCTTTATTTGTGAGTTAAGTCTCCACGTTCTTTTTATTACCAAATCATACATGCAATTCAGAGCTTACGGAATCTTCTTCGACATTTCCCTTTCGTCCTGATCAGGTTGATGTCTTCTGCTAAGCACGGAGGCTTGAACAGTGCCAAGTCCTCGGATTGTACACTCACTTTCCGGTTTGGCGTCCCGTTGTGAGTTAGCGCCAATCCACACAGCAAGCTCACGCTGCCTTGTGCAAGCGCTACCTAGAGTTTCGATATTATCGTGGAAAGGGTGGCTGTGATGAGGCAAACGCGCGCCTGGAGGTAGTTCATATCGAGTATGCATAGTATCACTGACCCATTCAATGGCTCGCGCTCGCGTCCTTTCGAGCGCCTGCTCGACCGATGACCTCCCACAGGACAATTTCATTAGTCCCTTGTTATACGCAGTCGCCGATTGGGCTGTTCTGTGTCATGATGTGCTGGGAAGTGATTCAAGCTCCTGAAAGTATGGGTGAATATTGTGGCGCGAAATAACCATATTTCGCTTCCCAGGATGGTGAGTGCATCGGTACTATAATATTATTTCACCAATGGACTAACATGGATGCAGCATAGCGTTTGACCCGCGGTGCCACACAAATTGCTGTGGCGTTTGTGCTATTGATTGACGCTTGTGAACTGTGCTACCGGTACGGTGGTACGTGTATACCCATATAAGTTCAGGAAATGATTCTTTCGAATCCTTATCGATCGGACTTCACTGCAGGCTGGAGGTGTACCGTGACACCCTCCGGCTATAACGGTTCAGGGGTAACCCGGAGAATTTTCACACAGGAACAGGAATGGTGGGGAAATCTTCCAAGTCGCGACTTTCAGATAGTGATCGCCATATCTTCCTGCCCGGAGGCCAGGGCAGGTTCGTACTTCCTGTCGATAATGATTTGTGATGTTCTACTTAAAGAATACTAAAACTGATATAGGGAATTTTTGAACAGTTGTTCCTAGGACAGCCGGCTATGTCACGAGATTGCCTTGATCGATCTTTCTAATTCTTCATCGCCGGCCTGGGTCATAGATTATTAAGCTTTCTGTATCAAAAGGCTTCCGTCCCGATCGCATACATCGGGCTCTCTGAGTATTCTACGTCATTTTGGGTATTACGTTCTTATGTTACTTTTGGAAGCATAACGTTCTTTACCTTTGAAACTCGAATTGATTGCATGCTCCCGGTATGACGTTTGCCGTACCGACCGTGGATCATGTTTCCGAGCTTATTGGACTGGTTTGACAGGATCGCACAATATAACCGCACATCCAAGGTATAAAGCCTTCAATCCAGCGTACGACTTCATCATCCAGAATATCATCCAGAATACTCAATATGTTCTCTCAAGCCCAAGCTCGCGCTGATAGCATCGCTCGTCATCTCGAGACGGTCTTCCTCTTCACAAAAGCTGATGTCAGAACCACTCTGATACCTGTCGTATGTGACAACCATTGCACGTCCCGCCCCCTTGCTCAATTAAACGTTTCAGACCATATTCGCATTATCCGCCGCTCCCGTACATCACCCCAGCCGCGCTTTGCATGCAGCATTGTGGATATGGTTCCATCTATTGCAGTTCAATATTTCAAACCAGATCCAGGATCCGGAGGAGGACCGCAAGAACAAGCCCTCCCGTCCGATACCTGCCGAACGAATTTCGGTGGACAGCGCAGCTGATATGCGTTGGGTGATGGTCCCAGTCTGCTTGATGCTATCGTTGTGGTACGGAACTCAGGCTCTACTGGCCAGCATCGTGTTTGCAGCGTTGACGATCTGGTACAACGAACTTGGCGGTGATAAAATGGGGTTGTCAAAGAATGTACTCACAGCCATCCTCTATGGGTGCTTGGAGGTCGGAGGAACGGTTGCGGCGGGTAAATATATTCAGGTGCATACAAATTATTATTTTGCTCATCAAGCGAACAGGCGGCCACAACTCGCACATCGATGGAGCCGGTGCTTTGGCAGTCGCACTTAGCTCGACAGTATTTGCAACGACACTTCATGCACAAGACTTCAAGGATGAAGCAGGCGATCGCCTCACTGGCAGACGTACACTTCCCACAATCTTCCCCAAAGCCGCGCGCTTGTCGATGATGGTTGGCATTCCCCTCTGGTCATTTGGCTTGAGCCATATCTGGAAGACGGATATGGTCTCCACCATCGCATTTGTAGCTTATGGCACTTTTGTGGGGACCAGATTTGTGATGTACAACACGGTAGGGGCCGATAAGCAGTCCTGCAAATTTTACAGTGTGAGTCGAAAATTTACTTGGGAGCACACCGAGAGGAAACTGACAATGGACTCAGCTGTGGTACTCGCTTGGCCATCTACTTCCCGGTTACTGGCGTTACTTCTATGGTGTTTGAGCATTTCGAGCTGAGATGCCGAGCAACGGAATTTTTAAACGAGTCGGTGAACATAATACGTACCATAGCTATCATAGGTCTCTTCCGGTGTTGAAACTCTACAGTATTGATTTTGTGATTAATCCCAAAGAATCTATTAACGGGACTAACGCGAGTTACGTGACACCACGACATTCACTGGGAAAGTTTTCAAGTCTGACCTACCACTACTAGCGCTCTATAGTCATCGAAATTCTAAGCCATCCCGAGCCATTCCAGTAGGGTGCACATTTGCTAAAAACATTTACACTGCGGTGCCTGCAGTACCTACTGGAGTCACAGCTCAGAAACCACTAGTATCAGTCGTCTCTACGGAATGTGAATTTCAATCACCTCCGGGCCGACTTGACAAGTTGAGCTGGACTCTTATCTGCACAAATGTTCATTTCGTCTCATTTGGCTTCATTCTTGCTACCGGGATGCGGCTTCTACTAGTAGGTGACTCAATCAAGGTAAGTATGTGGTCTTGTGTCGTGCATCGGACCAAAGGTTTTTGAAAAATTCATGTCCAGATAGATATTGCATCCAGTCCGTCCGTCAGCATTCCACGCAACGATGCTGTCTGACGCTGTCTTATGTGACTCAGCTAGCGCCCAGGTTTATTATGATACGAAGTGCTTGCTTGTACTAGCAGGTTCACATTGCGGTCTGCGTCACTCGAGTGACGCCAGTATCTGTAAAGAGTTGAACTAAACCGTAACCTGAAATCCTATTTCGCTGGATCTCATGGATCCCCTCGGAATGGTGCACAGGTAGATAACGTTGCATCATTACATGAAATTTCTGACCATACCGTTTTTATTTGCAGTTCTATGCGACTGGTTTTGATCCGCCCATTCTAAGATAACGTTGTAGACACTAGGGGACTGCACTGAAGTCGGAACATTTTGGTCTCGCCCAGCCTTCCGCTTAATCACCGACAAACCTTCACAGTGCCCAAGCGCACCACAAATACCTACCGGGGTCACATGGTTCTTACCAAGTTACGCACCAGCTCTCAGCCTACAATTGTCGCCTGCCTTTCGGTAATAGCTTGAGTTCATATGCATGTCAGTGCCTTGATTAATGTCCTGTTGGGGTGGTACCCTATGTAGAACATTTCTAACGAGGAAAGGAAGACACCTGTGTCTCCCACCGCCTCTCTGACTTTGAGAAGTATGAGGTATGACCTTCATCGGTTCGCCGTTCCTGCTGGTTGTTCTAGACGCACAGGCCCTTCTATCAGTGGAGCCCCAGTGACACAGTACGTGATTTGTGTGCCGCCGACGTGTGTTGTGGATCATGATGCATGTACAGGCATGGACTCGGTGCCTGTGGAGATTTCTTTAAGCGAGATCCTTTGGTAATGTACGTAATGAGAGGAAGGGGCTACACTTTGCACTCTCATTCCCTTCGTGAAAACCTTATCCCCTTTGAATCACTCCTTTGTTCGCTCCTTGAGCTTTGTGACAGTTTATCAGAAAACGGTTAAGGACTCGCTTGCACTGGGATCAGATCGCAGCTTAGTAAGGTAAACCACATTGCAATGTGTTGACAGTCAGATGGGTCAGGCGCTCAATTCCCTGGAGATACCAGTACTGCAGGCTATTTCGAAAACGCGAACCGCAGGCTCCGAGGTGATCGGCCAAAATGATTATTGCTCTCCTTTTGATCTGATCTCTCCAATCTGCCCCCCCAGCCCATTCGGGCCGGGCTAAGGAAATCTTCATTTAGCTTCTAATCAGCCTAAGAACGTGGTACATATATTCTGAATTAGGCTCTACTTGTCATGGCGCACGGCACCTGTTGTGAACTCCAGTGCAAGGTCAAAGGAACCCTCTCGCGTTCTCGGAAAGTAAGTTTATCCTTGACCGAGAAGAAAACTCACTGGTGTACCTTACTTGTCTATTCGGTTCGCAAGGTTACCGACATCATAGACGCTACAATGAATTTCGACACCGATGTACAGAGTTACTCCGATGCACTTCTGAACAGCTATTTGGAAACTGCAAGGCGGTGGATCTCAGGTTATTTAACTGAGGGCTACTGGCTCAAAATGAGCAAGCAATCAGACCATGTTGTCCCAAGCCTCAGATAGCAGTCGCCGTATCACCGGGCATATCATGACATTATTTCTGTTCACGAAGTCCGACGTCTTGACCACTCTCTTACCCATCGTGAGTGCCCCCTTTGACTGTTCGTTGTATGTTCTTTGACACCGGTCTTGTGCACTAGACTTTGTTTGCATTGGCAGCCGCTCCCCATCCCCACCCAAACCGCATCCTAGACACCATAATTTGGATATGGATGCACCTCCTGAAATTTGACATATCCAATCAGATTCAAGATCCAGAAGAGGACAAGATGAACAAGCCCGATCGCCCTCTCCCTGCCGGTCGTATAACTATCCAGAATGCGGCAGATCTGCGCTGGCTGCTAGTTCCTGTCTGTCTGATTTTTTCTGCGATGTATGGCAGACAGACTCTCGCCTCCAGTGTGTGTTTCGAAGCCTTCAGCATCTGGTATAACGAGTTTGGAGGCAACAAGACTGGACTTTCGAAGAATCTATTGACGGCCATCGGATATACGTGCCTAGAAGTAGGCGCAACGATCGTTGCAGGTACGTAGGGCTGTTCCAGCAGCCATACAGGAAGCTTTGTCGCTGACTGAGATCCATGTCTTGATAACCAGGATCCAGCCCGCGCATCGATAGTATCAGTGCGCGTGCGGTTGCATTTAGCTGCGCAGTGTTTGCAACGACGCTTCACGCACAAGATTTCAAAGATGAGGAGGGGGATCGATTTACAGGAAGACGGACTTTGGTCACTCTGTTCCCTGGCTTTGCACGGATGTCAATGATGATTGGGGTCCCCCTTTGGTCATTCTGCCTCAGCAGGCTCTGGAATGTGGACTTCGTCTGTTCCGTTGTTTTTATAGGATACGGAATGATTGTCGGGGGGAGATTCATGGTTTATAGGACTGCGAGTGCTGATAAACAATCGTGCAAATTGTACAGTGTCAGTGATCTCAACAGTGAAAATTTTAATTCTCCTACTGACTCAATTATTTTAGCTCTGGTTTACCGTTGCCCACTTACTCCCTGGCTATTGGCGATTTTTCTACAGCGCTTGAAGGCCCCACCAAGAGTGACTACTTTTGACTCGGTTGCATTGCACATGAATCATTATACAATAGGAATTACTTAATTTTGTAATTTTGTGTAGTATTACGTAATGAATGCTCGCAGTTCATTGCACAGGTCCTCGTCCGTCATTAAACGACGCTCGTCAATAGTTTACTGCATCCTGCAAGTAATATGGGAATTCTCCCAGACTTGAGCCATGGGCGTGGCGCAGGATCTGGCTTGCCACTTCCTGTTCTTCTCCTTGCCGGAGTATCAACCTTAGTAGCAGTGACTGTGAGTGGCTTGTCGATATGGCTGCAGCTACGGAACTATAGGAAGCCCCTCCTGCAAAGGTAATTCCACTTATGAAGCTTTATGCTAAAGAATATGTGCTGAGCCATGACGTCTGCAGGATGGTCATCCGAATCATGCTCATGGTCCCCATTTACGCCATAGCATCCCTCATTTCCCTGTTCTCGTTGGACGCAGCGTTCGTCATTGATGTAATACGAGATGTATATGAGGTGTGTCACTATCTACGCACGCATGTCTTCTCTGTAACTTGAAATCGATTTCCATGATTCAGGCTTTCGTCATCTACTGCTTCTTCGTTCTTCTGCTTGATTATCTGGGCGGCGAGCGCTCGCTTCTCATTCGACTCCACGGACGACCGCCTATCCCAGCTATATTTCCTGTCAGTCTTTGGCGATCCGAGGTGGATGTCAGCGATCCATACACGTTTCTCTTCATTAAACGAGGAATTCTGCGTCAGTAGTCGCCGTCCGTAGTTTCTAATGGTCACGCTGATAGGTTTCCACTGACAGAGTATGTGCAAGTCAAACCTGTTTTGGCAATTGCCAGCCTCGTCATGAAAGCAACTGGAACATACAACGAAGGTGATTTCCGGGCACGGTCCGGGTATCTGTATGTTTCAATCGTGTACAACGTGTCCATTTGCCTTGCATTATATTGCCTTGCAGTCTTCTGGATGTGTGTAAGCGATGATTTGAAGCCATTTCGGTGAGTCGCCAGACGTTTTCTTGGCTTTCTAAGATTCATTCTTCCGCCTTTTCAGTCCAGTACCAAAATTCCTTTGTGTTAAAGGAATTCTCTTCTTCTCATTCTGGCAATCCATTGCTGTCTCAACTCTCGTTGCGGTCGGGGTCATAACCAAGCTTGGACCATACACGGACAGCGAACACATCTCCCTCGGACTCACCGACACTTTAATTTGTGTCGAGATGCCGTTCTTTGCTATCGCACATATGTATGCATTTTCTTATAAAGACTTTGTCAAGTCATCCCCATCCGCCAAAGTTCATGTAGCACGGATGCGCATGGGGTATGCCTTTCGGGATGCATTTGGCCTGAAGGACCTTGCTGAGGACACTAAAACGACTTTGCGCGGTGAAGGCATCAACTATCGTGCGTTCGAGCCAAGCGAAGGTGGAATGCACGTTGGGGCAGCGAGGGAGCGGAGGATACGAGCTGGCTTGCGATATTCCGCAGGCGGAAAGCGGAAGTATTGGCTCCCGGAGGTGACTGGTCTAGATGCCGAAGGTGACCACAGGGGCTGGTTTGGTCGAGCCTCTGGCAACGGTGGAGACGTCGTCGCTCCACTACTTGCGGAAGATGCGGAGAACGTTGTTCACTCTGCGCCTGACATGCAATATCAGGAACAGCGGTGGACCATGCGAATGCCCGGCGATGACGTGGACGTGGAGGATGACGATGAGTATGCGCTGCACTTCAATGATGCCCTGGCCACTGCGGATGATTCACTCTATGAGCATGCGAAGAAGTACGTTTTCGGCGATTACGCGTACCCTGTTGTGGATGTCAGCTCTGAAGAAGCGCGTTCTGCGATGTGGGCTGAGGAAGAGAGAATTGTTAGAGAAGGGGTGCATATTGGTGTCCACAGAGATTCCATTGGTGCAGGCGGTAGCAGAGGCTATGGTGCAACAGACACCCGGGTTGGTCAAATACGAAAGGGCGAGGACGGAAAGGCCGAAGTGTTTACTTCGGAAGAACGTGTAGTTGACTTTGAAGGAGGTGGGAGGGCAGAAGTTAATGCATCACGGAAGTTGGGGGGGCCGAATGCCAGAAGTAATGGAGCCCCATCACCATCGATCTCTGGCTCGTCAAGCTCATCTGCGAGTGGATTGGGCTCGGGGAAACATCCACGCTCCTCAGGGCCATCGTTCCGACATGACCCCCAGATATCTCGTGCATCAGACCCGAGACTGCTTTCTGGAAGCAATGTCAACGTCCGCGCATCGTCCCCATACCTTCATTCTTCGCCTTCACACTCTCGATCAAACCTTGGTACTCCATCACCCCGCTTGCTTTCTTCTGGACTACATCCACACTCATCCCGTTCTCCCCGCCCTCCACTCGCAGAGCCAGATGCCGTAGACCTTGTGGTGTCTACTGATACGCTCCTGGTGCCTTCAAATTCGCATTCTCCTCATGCTTCACCAAGCGCCACAGGCTTAAGACGCGTCTGGGATCAAGAAGGAGACATTCACATTGTGTCTTCGGCTGGGTTAGAAGAAAACGACAGGTGGTCTAAACACCGTCGCATTGTCCCCGGTGATGCTGAAGTTGACGAGGAACAGGATATACGGAAGAAGGAGCGTAATGTTCCGGTAGTGCATGAGCCAGAGGATGTAGTGCGCGCTGAGACGCCGCCCCCATATGCTCAGGCTTGGACCTATGGAAGCAAGAGTCCAGGAGAGGACGAAGAGAATCCGTGGACGTGAAATCATGACTAGCTGTGCGTTTAAAGGACTCAATTGCTCGACATGCATCCTGAGATACCCACCCATAACTTATTCACGTTGTATAACATTCATGTATCAGCACTGTTGATTGTCAAAGGCTTTCTTTCAAAAGTGAGTTGCCGATACGAAATAGCTTGGTGAGATCATACTTAGGTTCTCGCCAAGTCTTTGCTGAGGTTCTACGCAACGATGACAACAGTGAAGTTACTAGTCCCTGCGTTATTTAAGCCTGCAGAAAACTTGGACGGCGCGGGCTCGTCCCATTCTTCTCATGCCCAAACGCGTCGTTTCCTCATGATGCATGATCTCCGTTCCAAACGTGGATCAGCGAACAAAGATACAGAAGGTTATTGGCATGACCGTCGACTACCACGAGCAGAACCTCGGGATACACGGAGTTATACAATAATCACATTTGAGACAAAAGAATCTGATTCCTACTTCCATGCGTATAAATTCGTCAAGATCTGTTACAATCTCTTGAAGGCGCGTCTTCATCGAATGCGTTCACTGACAACGGTTCTAGGAGTCAATCAAACCTCGTCTCCATACAAGCAAGGAGGGGGAAACTGTCAACACGTAATCTGGCACCAGCGCGGGTATGCACCATGGAAAGCTTGCCCAGGATGTCCGGATCGTTATCAATCAATCATGTGGACGGACAGTTAAATTAGCACACACCAGTACCATGAATTACCCGTTGCTTGAGTGCGTGCTCCGCGTATGGCATCCCATCGATACCAGAAGTGTGGAGAGCATCAGCGCCTATCGGTGTTCTAGACCTTCTTGATCTCGTGGGAAGCAGGGTGCATTACAAAAGATGATGAAAGACGAGTTGAGTAGAAGAGATATCTGGTTGCAGAGTTGTCTGTCCACAGGCATATGACTCAGATGCATGTTCTATCCAGTGGGTTCACAGGATTTCGAAGGAGATCACCTAGTATATGTATGACGGGCGTTTATGAATAGGGGCAGTGATGATAGAAGAACCGAAATGAGATCCATGCCGTAGCGGCGTGGTATGGAGCCAGCAAGAACCCTGGATAAGCGCCTACAGCAGAAATCTAACACTAGTTACTCACACTGAATCCACGGCGTTGCCATATCCACGAAGTACGCTCCTCGACGTCAAATGCTACTGACCGTCAACCTTCCTGTCTAGATCAACGCGACATGTCAGGGGTGTTTGATATAGCTAAAAAGGCATGTCGTACTGTGAGAGAGCTCGTGACGCCGGCGTAGACAACGCGAGGGCAACTGACGCCAATGCAGATGATGCAATGGCAAACGATCAGTGTGACGAAGCAAGAGCAACCGGGTCCAACGTGGACGATGCGAGGCCACACAGACACAGTGTGGGCATCCGCGTTCTTCAAAGACGGCCGACGGGTAGTCACTGGTTCAGGTGATCAAACCCTGCAAATTTGGGACGTGGAGAAAGGAACATTCGTAGGAGGGCCATTCGAGGGATACAGCCAAGGGGTGCGATCAGTCGCCGTATCGCCAGATGACAAGCGAATTGCGAGCAGCGGAGTAGATGAAAACATTTTCATCTGGGACGTCGAGAGCAAGCAGAAAGTACTCGGTCCGCTGGTGAATGGGGTGATGAAATTTCCAGACACGAACTCGTTGTGCTTCTCCCCCGATGGCAAGAGACTCGCAGGCGGTTCATGTAATAACGCAGTTTTTGTATGGGATGCGGAGACTGGCGCTAGGCTCGCAATGCTCCAAGGCTATCGATTGGACATTGGGGTGGAGGTATTGAGTGTGGCATTCAGCCCAGACGGGCTGAAATTAGCCTTCGGTTCGAAGACGTTCCCAGGGACTATTCAGGTTTGGCGCATCGATAGCGCCGAACAACTTCTCGAGATCAATGCTCACCGAATTTTTGTTCAAAGTGTTGTGTGGTCGCCTGATGGCCATCAACTTGTCTCTGCATCGGCAGACAAAACAATCAAGTTCTGGAACTCATCTAATGGAGACCAGATTGGTCAACCTTGCATCGGTCACACTGGCTTGATCAATTCGCTCGCCATCTCTTCTGATGGATTCTTCATTGCCACCGCCTCTTACGACAAGACTGTGAGATTGTGGAGCACAAAGACGCACCAAGAGATAGGATCAGCACTCCAACACACCTCCAGAGTTTTCTGTGTCGCAATCTCTCCCAATGGAGAGCTGCTTGTCAGTGGAGATGGCGAAGGGAAGGTGCTGGTCTGGTCCATAGAGAATGCACTTTCCCCAGCATTCGGGTCTGATCCTTCATACAACTCCTTCTTTGTGCATCGCAGTAAGGTAAAGTTGGAACGAAACCTCTATCCGGAGGCCCTGTCCGACGCGGAAAAGGTGCGAACGATATCCGCCATTGTTCTAGCAACTATACTGATACCGCCAATGCATAGGTTATTGAACTCCACCCTTCGTCTTATCGTGGATATGAACTGAAGCACACTGCGCTTTACGCACTGCAACGCTATGATGACGCAATCGAGGCCTTCAAAATCATGCACTCCAAGTTGGATGATTCACCCGACCCGGAGATACGACGTAAGCCCGGAAGAGCTGATGTTCAAACTCGAAGATGATTGACTCTTTCTCCAGAGCTGCGTCAGCAGTATGTCAGTCGATTTGAAGTACTAGAAACCGCTATTCGCCGAGTAATTCAGGTTCAATTGGAGAACGCCCCACTGCGTCTACTCAACACCTCCACTGGGCATTTATGCGATCGAGAAGCACAGATAAATGCCTTCATGGAAAGCAAAGAGTACGAGCAGCTTTGGTATCCATCGATGACGCATGGACGCCTGCCAACGGAGCACATCGTGGAAGCGGTCGCGAAGTACTTCGGTTGGGTGATGCTGTCGCATCGGTGGGAAAGGAAGGAGCCGTTGCTGCGCGACATTGAGGACAAGGTCATATACAACTTAGATCCAGTCGGGACCGTGGTGAAGTTGCAGAAGTTCTGCGAACTCGCTCGTGATGCAGGGTATCACTGGGCGTGGAGCGATACCTGCTGCATCGATCAGAATAACAACGCCGAGGTTCAACGATCCGTAAATTCCATGTTCATCTGGTATCGCAACTCAGCTCTTACGATCGTCTACCTGTCTGATGTTCCGCCGTCGTCGGAGTCTGGCGCACTTGCCAACAGCGCTTGGAACACACGAGGATGGACTGTTCAGGAATTTCTCGCTCCTAGAATCATTATCTTCTACCAAGAAAACTGGACGCTCTACCTCAACGACCGTTCTCCCAACCACAAGGAGTCTATCACTATCATGAAGGAGTTAGAGGATTCGACAGGCATAGATGCACAGTCCCTCGTCGCTTTCCAACCACGGATGACAGGCTCGCGGCAGAAACTCCAATGGGCATCAAGCCGTGTCACCACATTCCAGGAAGATATCGCGTACTCATTGTTTGGTATCTTCGGCATCCATCTACCAGTCATCTATGGGGAGATGAAACAAAATGCGCTCGGGCGGCTCTTGCAGGAGATCATCGCTCAGTCGGGCGACATCACTGCCTTGGACTGGGTCGGAAAATCATCCGACTTCAACAGCTGTCTCCCAGCTGACATTATCTCGTACAAACCTTCTCCATTCACGCCGCCGTCTCTAACCGAAGATCAGATTCGGACATCGGTATTGTCGCTGCGCGATGCCGCCGTTGTGAAGCTCGCTTCGACGCTGTATGCCCGGCTTGATAATCTGACCGTTCCTCGTTTCGGGAACCGGAGGCTGCAGCTGCCTTGCATCGCATTTCCCATCACAGCAGTCAGACGGAGCCGCGGTCAAGACCAGAAGACGAGTATCACTTATGAGGTCAAGGCAGATGGGCTTCAAGACATCTCAATCACCACAGAGGAAAAGCTGATTCAGTTCTCGCGGGCAAGGCCTACTCGGCAGCCATACTTGCTCGTCCGTCCGTGGAATCGTTATGACCTCGAGCCACCTGACCTTGCGGACGAGACGGAGGGCGTGGACGATTTATCGGAGCCTGAGTCTCCATCAGACGATTCGCTCAGCGAGTCTCCTCGAAACAATGAGCCGGTTGGTTCAGAGTCTTGCTCGCCAGCGTTGAGGTTGCTCGTTCGCCTCGGACAGCCTTTTGGCGCACTTTTGCTAGCGCAGCAGCGAGGTGGGGAGTACATGAGGATTGCTTCAGATAATAGTATCATTGCACAAGTCAAGGACATGACTGCTGTTCATGACATGATGGACATCAGAATCCTAGAGATATTGTAGCTATACGAACAGAGATGTCTGACTCGTTTTCATTCATACCTCGTCACAGTACCTGCATGGAACAATCCCCCTAGGCATTTGTATTATATCATATGCTGACTTACAATAGGAAATCAAACAACTGATGATTGTCGAATGAATCATTGCGAGCACCAGCTGCGAAGGCGTCGTTTGTCCCTACCGCTCCAGTCAGTCACGGTGCGTCTTTGTCAAGTGTGGTCGTCATTACTTCCACTTTGCTTCCAGCTGCAACAGGTCATCATGCAGGAAGTTAACTTTCATGCTCATTTAGCTTCGGACCTAGCTCTGCAGCAGATCAACGACTGCAAGATTCCCCGCAGGCTCTGACGTCAGTGGGAAGAGTTCTATTGACAGTCATAGTACGGATGTTACCGAGGTCGCGGGCCAAACTACACAACCTTCATGATGCAGAGGATACAGTCTCATGCAATTCTTGCTACTCAGCATCGGATATCCTCCTGTCCTCGCCTCACTATATTGATGGCCAACAGGAAGCCAAGCCCCTTTTTCGCATCGCCGGCCTCACTCTCACAACCCAGAGCCTCATGTTGCCAAACTCAATTGACGCGCGTCCTGTACCCTCCATTAACGCGGAGTCCATACAAGCAAGGGCGACACCCGTTGCCCCCTCGCACCCTTGGACTCGAACCCAATCCCCTTCGCCTGCGCAGAGGGCTATTTTGCAATGGCTTCCACTTGATGTCGATGTCTCATAAAAGAGACATTGCGAAAGTGACCCACCCCTGCTTTCATTTTGACCCGTCTAAATCTTACAGTTACAACGCGTTTCTTCATTTCGTATGGACAATATTTTCCAGCTGTTTCAGTAACATTTTTGCATTTAGTACATGAGCTCAGTAGTGAGATGGGCATTCATATCCAGTGTCTCACTTTTTCGAAACATCGGGCAGATATTTTGCTAGCGTTAGCACCCTCCCTCCCGAAAGAACAAGTCACTACTGACTCCATAATGAAAAGCAACTTATGCACGACAAATGACGTAGGCCCCGGGTGCATTCACCTAATTTCACAACCGCATCCTGTGCGACTACTTTGTGGTCCGTGAATTAGAGGACGAGCGTCTAGTCTGGAGTATGGCGGTTCTGGTGTTGAATGCCGTCCGAGTCAGCCTACTGTGGTTTGCTGCTGTTGACGGGGAGAACTGTCAAAGTACTAATGCGGAAGCGCCATTCTGATGGCCCCATGACGGCTCTTAGATTTAGCACTTCTCGTGAGATGGTTACTATTCCGAGAAGGCAAGAGGTCGTGAATTGGAACGCAGGAACCACGCAGGTGATTTTTTTCGTATACCTCAGTGATTTATTGCCCGTCGTTCGACTGACCAACAGGAGTCCTAGTGGGAACGAGACAAAATAAAAGTGCGGCAATTAGCCCCAGCTCGACGATGATTATAAGGAGACTTTGCCCCACGCCAGCGTGATGAGTTAGAGCTTCTCGGTGACCGAGTCATATTGGACACTGCTACCTGGAAAGCACCAACCAACCAGCGTAGGTATAGCGGCATAGTCGATAAAACGAACATCTGTTTCACTGATTCCTAATGTATCAGACCCTCCCCTCGAGGTCCTGGAACAGCTTGACAGTGCAGATCATTGGTGAGTATGCGTTGACGGTGAGAAACATGAGGGAAAAAAATCGAGTAGAACTCATCCAAGTGATATCACCTGGAAAGGCGATGGCACTGTTTTTTTTTCCTCGAGCATGTTTGCTATGGATGATCTGATTTTATCTGCTGGTGGTGCGTTGGGTACGGCTCTTAAGTAGCTGAAAGCGCGGAGTAGGAGTTCAAAAAAGATCGGCGGCCCTGTGATTACCAATGTCATAACGGTTCCTTGAAAATGGAGTGGAGACTGACACCGAGAGTATCATGCCTCGGGGACAAATGTGGGTCGTGGCGTGGCGCCGAGTAGAGGTGAGAGCATAACAAAGTATGCTCCTCAACTTCAAATGCTGCTGACCGTCTATTTCTGTCTAGACCAACATGACATGACAGCAATGCTCGATGAGCAAGAAATGCGGATCTTACTGTGAGAGGATAACTAGACCCAATGAGGACGATGCAAGGGCACACGGAGTCAGTGTCGACAGTCGCGTCCGATTCCTTCGATGGGTCGTTACTGATTGATGGGAGCACACCGTTTGGGATGTGCAGACAGGAGCACTGGCAGGCTCTAGGCCCGTCCGAGGGACATGGCAAGAGCTGTGTGACATATCCAAACGACAGGCGAATTACCAGTGGTGGAAATGATTGCGCCCCGGAGTCATCTGGGGCGCCGAGAGCTAAAAGAAGGTATTCGATGATCCGCTGATTGTCGGTAACCACACAAGCTGGGTGAACTCGGTGTACTTTTGCAAAAGACTTGCCAGTGGTTCGGGTGACCAGTGCATAATATACTAAGAGTAGTCCTCACAACGGACTTATGTAATACTACGCCACTGTTGCGCCACCAGTTGCTGCGGCAACTGCCATGACGTTCCGACGGTTCCGCTGGTCAGCGTTTATCGACACCTGTCACCGCTCAACGATTTTAAACTCACACTGAACTCGGCTTGGTGCCTTGAACTGGTGCGCCAAAGGGTCCCCCCTTACAATGTAGTGAGTTCTGTTTTCTCGTTCCTTCAGATTTCAGCTTTCTAAATTCTGATAGGTTGGGTGAAAATAATAGTCTATATATCCGACTTGCCCGAGCATGGTGTCACACTGGCGCCATGTACTCATATCACAGACTCTCACTCGCGGTGAACTATGCCTACCAATAAAAATGTTTTATAGCATGTGCAGTGTGCATTACAAGTATACATTACAATGTGAGTCTGCATTATGATGCAAAAAACCACTGAAGAGTATGCATTATAACATGAGTTTAACATGTCACATTGCTGTGCCTGTCACAGCATGTCACTATGGAAAGAGGGCGTAGTGGTCTGCTGCGGTGTGCTGTGTGTGTTGCGATAGGTACTGCGGCGGCTCGCGCTACACAGATCTACGATTTAGCGTCTCATCAATCTCCTTCGCCTGATATCCAACATTTGCAAGTCGGACGTCATCCACAGCAGAGAAGTAAACCGTCATTAACTGGGGGGTACGATGTCAAGTATTGTGATCATCTGACTGCAGTCCAGCAAGCACAGGTCGCCCATTGGATCTTTGAGGCACAGATGTGATCCACTGGTGTTGACATATCTGTCCATATTCGAAGAGCGCCTGTTCGGGAAGTCAGCTCGGTCGGGCTCTGCAGGAAACTACCAGTGGGGCCTAGATGCTGGCAACCATCAGTATGGCTGGGACCCGTGTACTGCAATATGCATAAGTGATGGTCTAACTCGTTATGCCGACTGCTGCTTACATTCCCTTTAATTTTAGCTCCTTGTATATAAGCTCTCTTAAACCATCTCGCATCTCGGTGCGACAACCATGGCGTCCACAGCGGGTCTGTTCCTCCGGCAATTTACCATACTGTGTTGGAAGAACTGGATCGTTCTTTCTAAACATCCTCTCGTGAGTAAAATACACCGCGGAAAGTTCTACGCCTAATCACTTTGACCATGACATGCCACATAGTTGAACATCATGCGTTGTTTGTTGTTACCGATCGCATATGGAAGTACGTCATCGCCGTCTTAAATTTATGAACACACGGCACATACTTACAAGGGTCATCAAGTATTTTTTGCTCTCGCACAGACACTCCTCATAAAGCTAAACAACGTACGGAATACTTTCGAATTATTCAAGTTCACCACCTAACATCCCGGTAGTACGGCTTTGGCTCTCCGATCTCGGTCTACAATTTCCAGAATCAGTTTGATGGCTCTCTATCATTAATCTGGACCGATGGAACGAATGGTGCTGGAACACCATCTGCGGAACAGATTCATGGCTCGCATCACTAGTAACTTTACGTCAAATCAACTCCAAGCGGTCAAGCAGGTTGCGTCACCCGCAGACATCCCACCCCAATGTCCACAAAACTTCCACTTATTATCCGAGTGCTTTGCTGGGATTGCAGTTTAACTCCCTTCCAATGAATGCTACGGATACGACTCCAACTGACTATACCATAAGTGCCGATGGAGGACTTACCTACATCAATGTGTACAGTCATACCAGTGATTTTGAGACACGTATTCTACCGTTGCAATGGGCAATAGACCAGGTCTGACTTACGCATGTGCCCTTTTCAAGTGTTGATCGTTTGCTTCAGACAATCATCGAGCTTAGATCTGGACAGAAAGCACCAACCCCTACGGAATGGCCGTATACTCGGGAAACCAACCAACAACAGGCCACAAAGCTTAGACTTAGTATATAGTTCACGTCTATGGTATGATAACATGCTGACATGTTACTGTCTCAGGTTACATTAGAGGCATCCGGAATATTATTGTTATTGCACTGTGAGCCCTGCACACGAACTAAAATCCTACAACTCTAATTTAGGATCCAGATTTATTTGTTACATCGGGATCGCATACCAACTTCCAGGGGCATTTACGGATGAGAGAGCCAATCTTCTGACTAGCCACATGAAGGCCATGGGTTTACTTGATGCTGCTAGAATAACGTACGTCGCCGCTAAACAGGACCTTCGGCTGCTTACTTATGGCATTCAGATCGTGGCATATTAGCATTTCTGCAGCATATTTTCCTGCATGGGTCGTCGTTTCTATTATATGGCACTACCGAATTTTCAGCGGCACCAATGTCGGCCTGGTGTTGATTGTTCATCGTTCTATTGGGGTTCTCACTTGCCAGCTGGTCCTTCTTCGTCGCAGCTCCTTTTGGCAAGAGTCCTCAGCTTGCGGCTATGGCATCCACGTTCCTTGGTGTTATGTTTGCTATCCTCGCGCTAGTCTTCAGAAGAGCCAGCACGGGTGCGGCGACTATTTTTACCCTAATCTTCCCGCCCGGATTTTACGTCTTTGCTATTCGTGCCATATGTGGCTGGGAGAACCACCAGATTCCGACAGATATCCTTAAGCCAGATCCAGATAGCAATTTGACTTTGTTGCCCTTGATCATTGCCGCGATCGTACGTGCAGAATGTACCTCGATCACACGTGTTAACCTATGCCTAGATCGACGTGTTGCTATGGCCATACTTGGGGGTTCTGCTTGAGCAGTGGCTCTATGATGCCAAAGAACCGTCCGCAGGCTTCTGGTCATGCTGTCGCAGGCAGAAAAGGGCTTACTTGCCACCGCATCCTGATGGAGTTGCAATTCGTATTAGGAACTTGGGCAAGACATTTTCCCCTTCTATGTTCAACCGAGAGAAGCGACCAGTCACGGCCATCGCAGACTTGTCCTTCGATGTTCCGAAGTCCGGTATCTTTGTTCTGTTGGGATCAAACGGGTGGGCTTTACTTTTCCCCTGGCAGATTGGAAATAATGCTAACTATCCATGGTATAGCGCCGGAAAGTCAACATCATTATCAATCATTGGAAATCTCCTTGGGCGCAGCACTGGAACTATTACTTTTGAGGGCGGTGTCTCTCGTCCCCCTCGCGGAACTCTGGGCATTGTGCCTCAGAAAAATGTGATATTCCCCGAACTGTCTTGCTACCAAACTCTCCGCGTATGGCGCGCAGTGAAGCATTCTGCTCAATCAATAGACGAAGATGAAGATTTCGAGCAGCTACTGCGCGACTGCGATCTCGGCAAAAAAATCCATTCCAATGCCAGCACCCTCTCGGGTGGTCAGAAGCGCAAGCTGCAGCTTGCTATAGGACTTGTTGGAGGCTCCAAGATCGTCCTTGTGGATGAGTGTACATCTGGCGTCGATCCATTATCCCGCCGAGCATTGTGGAGGATTCTGACATCTGTTCGCCATGACCGACCATTGTGTTCACCACTCATTTCTTAGGATGAAGCCGACCTCTTGGCCGATAACATAGCCTATCCTTGCCGCACCAGGGCAAGCTGGTTCGCCGAGGGCACCCCTGTTCGCTCTCAAGTCCAACCTCGGGCAAGGGATATACCATCCAAGTGATGTTCGATTTCCCTGATTAGACGGAGAAGGACTTTTCGAAAGCCCCTTCGGAAACTTTGGATCGTATTCGCCAACTGTGCCCCCAGTGCTCCATCTCGCTCTCGTCGCCGAGCCAGGCGTTATACCACCTCAAGTCTAAGGATGCCGTGGTTGTGGAGAAGGTTCTCCAGCTGTTGGATAAGGAGCGCAAGGCTCTCCGCGTCGTATCCTACGATGTGTTGGGGACGTCCATTGAAGATATCTTCCTAGATCTCATGGCTCGTCAAACCCATAGCGCCTCTCCCGATGACACTAAGAAATCCATTTCGAGTTTAGACAGTGTTTCTGAGTACATCCTGGTCGACTTGACGGACAGGCTATCGGTTCCAGCTAAAGCCCTAAAGCTTACCGATGGGCGACCTCGTTCTCCCTTCAGTCAGGCTTTGACGATTTTTCATAAGCGCGTATTGACTGCTCGCAGAAGTTGGCTTACACCTTTGTTGGTCGTGCTCATCGCGGTTTGTGGCTCATGCATCCCGCTAGTCTTCCTGTCTGGCCAGACAGCAACATGTTCCCTCACATTCAATAACGAAACCGTCATTCCTTTGTACTTCCCAGACTCGCCTATCTACCTTCAAGCGTCTGGACCTGGTAGACAGATCTTGACATCACCCCCAAATATAACTGCAACTCTTGGAACGACCGCCATGTCACTGCACACGGAGAACATCCCCGACAACGCAACCTTCGTCTCGACGATCCAACAGAACTACCTGAACTTGGAGTTTGGCGGGATATCGATAGACACGCAGACGGGTGATTCGTTATTTGCGTGGGAGGCAACCCCGCCTGGGTTGACTGGTCCGACGATGATGAATCTGGCGACAAATGTGCTGTACAATTGGGCGTTGAATTCGACTGGGAACGCTGCAAGCACACCGAGCCTCATTGTCGCAAACTACGCTAGTTTCCCTCGACTTGTTGGCAGTAGTACTGTGGTGACTCTGCCTGATCTCAAGTGGGTTGCGTTCTTCGGAGCCGCTATGGTACGTGCTGCGCAAGAATAACATATCAACCCCCACGCTAATACCTCGTGTAGTCTGTCTTCCCTGCTTTTTTCTCCCTCTACGTCTCCAAAGAGCGAAGATCAGCTGTGCAAGCCATGCAGCTGTCGAATGGTCTTTCAGATCCCATTGGGCTTTGGATCGGTCATCTTCTATGGGACTCGATATTCTCAGTGATACTAGCTACGATCATCATTAATATCTTTGCATTCGCCTCGAATCAATTTAATGGCCTCGGTTTCTTTGTATGATTTCCTCTGTTTTTCTGAATGGTGTATTTCATTGACGTATCCCCATAGTGGTTGGTCCTCGTTTTGTATGGCATCGTTGGCGCGTTATTCGCGTACTGCGTGTCGTTGTTCATGCCAACACCACTGTCCTCTTTTGCAGTAGCGGCAGGATACCAGATCGTCATGTTTACCGTGAGCTCTTGCAGTTTCCTCAGCGTACCACCACTAACACAGACTAGTTGTACATCGTTGGATATCTCGTGACGCTGACTTACGCCGCGCCGTCTCAATCCAGTAACATCATCACGATCATCCGTAAGGCTTTGTTATCCATCTGTGACCTGGTGTTTTAAACGATCTTTCTAGACTTCACGCTTTCAGTGTTATCACCGGTGGCCAGTGTTGTAAGTTGCGTCATATCTTTCCTGCGAACTGACCTTACTGTGTCGTAGATGCGTTCGGCCTTCGTGTCAATCAACCTTTTCTCGCTGCTTTGCGACGGCACGGCTCCCGTGACAACAGCATCGCTTGGTAGCATCATGATATATGGAGGTCCCATCCTCTACCTCGTTGTTTATGGCTTTGTCTTGTTCGGTATTCTCGTATGGGTCGATTCTGGGTCAATCATCCCTCGTCGGTTCCTCAATACTAAGGGACGACAAATACGAATGAACGAACGGCAGGCTATCCTTGAGGTCAACAGACAAGATGTCGCCGCTGAAGCGTACGCAGTGGCACACTCCAATGACGCGCTGCGTCTTCTCCATCTTACCAAGACATACGGTGGCAATAAGGTTGTTAATGACTTGTCTTACGGAGTGTCTCGGGACACCATTTTTGCCATGCTCGGGCCTAACGGGGCTGGCAAAACTACGACGTTCAATATGATTCGTGCGTATATCTGATGCGTTGGTTAAGCTCCAAGTCTCATGTTCTGCGGTTCCCGCGATATCTAGGTGGCGACGTAGTTCCGGACATGGGAGATGTATTGATCAAGGGGGTATCAATGTTGACCTCTCCGAGGGCTGCCCGTCTATCTTTGGGAGTCTGCCCACAGTTTACTGCAATTGACTCCGAGCTGACTGTCCGGGAACACCTCATGATCTACGGACGTCTAAAGGGTCTCAAGAGAGGCCATGAACTAGATAGGAATGTCGAGACACTCATGGTTGCTACGTCATTGCATGTGTATGCTGACCGACTAGCGAGTCAACTGTCCGGCGGGAATCAGCGCAAGCTCTCCCTTGCCATCGCCCTCATGGGTGAGTTCTTGAACTCCAGGTTCGAGACATGGCTGACATGGATACATACAGGCAATCCCTCCGTTATCCTCATCGACGAGTTCTCTACGGGAATTGATGCAAAGACGAAGAGAGACATGTGGGGCACTCTCAGAAAAGTCGCTGTCGGTAAAGCAATCGTTATCACAACACGTGCGTTTTATTTGAAGTCATTCTTACCCTGCTTCTAATCTCAGATGGTTATTTAGATTCCATGGAAGAAGCTTCAGCTCTGGCAAACAAGGTCGGCATCATCTCTAAAGAATTGCTGGGTAAGTACATTGTTCCCTATATGTTCATATCTGATCGCCTTGCAGTCGTGGGTACAATTGACGACCTGGCCTCACGTTGCGCCACGTACCAAGTGCACTTCTCTTGTCCGAAACGAGAAGACGTGATTAAAGCTCAGATCCTCATGAGTCGTATTCCAGGCTCTCGTCTAGCCGACGATGTTGCTACGCGCTTCGAAGTTCCTATACAAGAAGGCAATGGGCTCACCCTGGCGCAATTATTCCATGTTCTCTCGTCTCAGGGCGATTTCCTGGAGTACAGTGTTGAAAAGGCGACACTAGAGAGCGTGTTCCTGAAGGTTATTAGAGGAAATAATGTCCTGGAGGATGACAATTCCTCTAGAGCATGACGCAGATGTCGATTGTGGGATGACTGTAGCATATTACCCAACTATTTTCTAGTTGTAGACCTGACTAACTTGCACGAACTTTGACATGGACAACGCATGCTACTTTATCTTTAATATGTATCACCATTAATTGTAGTCGAGCAGATACATGGCAAGCACTAGGGTGAGACTGCGCACAGCTAAAAAAAATTGCAATTCTGAGTTAGCCGAGGCACGAGGCTAACACAGAATATAGTCTACGAGTGAGTAAGCGACGTGGCGCAGAACTCTTGGTTCTCAACCACGTCCAACAAACATCGCAGACAGTCGCCGGCCCTCAGCTATCTTTCGTTTCTGCTCACGTCTCATCTAGCAATGGCTCCATTACTAGACAATCCAAATAATGCTATGATACCGGATTTTAGAACAGCAGATCATGAAGCAGCGAGGATGCGCCTCATAGCCAATGGGGTTGCTGATGACATCCAAGCAGCCGAAGTTCTCGCAGCCCTATGGACAATGAACAACGACGCAGCGAAAGAAGTGTGGGCAGAACAAACCGAAGCCACAGCCAGAGCCGCAGATTTAGCTCAGCGTCAAGCAGCGGAAGAAGAAGAAGACCGTCAACACACCTTAGAGGAAGAGCAAGAAGCAGCTTGCAAAGAAGAACAGAAAAAGAACAAGTCGAAATTCATGCCCGTGAGTGCAGAGAAAGTTCCTTCTCTCCCAGTCATCATCCCATCACACTATGCCATGAGGAAGCTAAAAGCAGGCGACTATTGTGAACTACATTATTTCACCAATAAAGGGCTACATGAAGCGAAGACGAGCCTCACCTCCACAGAACCAGATGGTATGCTCTTGATGCCGGCAGTAGATGGCCAGCAGATATGGGTCAACGCAGGTACAATTTGCGACCCCAAATCAGTGGTTACCAAAGATGAGAATCTCTCTTGGGAAGAATTCAACGAAGCAGCACCGCACATGATCACGGCCATGAAACAACATGAATGGCCAGAAGACCGTGTCAAAATGCACGTACAATTCTGGACTGCCCTCCAAAGTCATCATTGGAGACATGCCTTCGACGATATGAAACAACAGGCTCTTCTGCTCTACCAAAGCCAGCAACGCCGTTTGTGGCACCTCACAGCAGGTGGCCCACACGGCTGGAGCATAGCTGAACTCAACCACGAGTTAATCCTCGAAGTGAGAGAAGAGATTTTCAATCAACAGCGTGCTCAGGCTATCACGGCTCTCAACAAGGTACGAACCTCTCCCTGGAAAACTATACCCAACAAAGCTCATCGGAAAAACTTCATTTCCCTTCCCATAATAACCACGCGTACCGCACGTTGACTCATTTCCCAACCTCGTTTGACATCATGCTCAAACGGCGAACCAAAAACTCACACTCTGACCATCACGCGTCAAATACCTATCAACAGTCATAACCCATACTCTTGTTATGTGCCACCATGTGCCTTATATAACCTCTCGACCGCACATGGTCTTATCACACATCATGTGTATGTCGCATATGACAACACAATGTCTACCGCACACACACCACACATCACACCTCATCACTACATGTAGGCTGCAACCACGATGAGTAGCAATAATCATATTTTGCAGAACAATGTCACACGCTCCTTCACCAGCCAAAAGAGATCACTCTCTCCAACGGCCAACAGCAACGAACCAAAGAAGAAACCACGGTCCTTTCGTGACTCAACCAACCAATCATCCACCCTACCATGCTGCGCGGTCTGCCTCAGTCGCGCATCTCACTGCGTCGTCGAGTGCAACGCCTCCTGCACCTGGGACAACCTGTTCGAAACCTTCTCACAGCGCATCCAAAAAGGACTATGGGCCAAAGATGGGCGACAACTCTGTACCGCATGGCAATGCGATGACAGTTGCTCCATCACCCAGCATAACCACGTACATATCTGTTCAGGCTGTGGCTCCACCAAACACGGAGCCCAGAAATGTGCTAGAGCACAGAAGGTCTAAACCTCTCACTCCCTACAACGCAAATGCGTGGGAGAGAGCGCTTCGAAATGCCAAGGCCCTTGACTGGTGTGGGTGAAGAAAATATAGATGCTAAGGGTAGTCAATAAGTTCCTAGGGTGCGAGGTTTGTACTCGTCCCAAGGGGATTGCTACTGGGCAGCGATCCTCGATAAATGCGAGGAGAAACACAAACTAGACTCTGTCTAACGACCCGAGTCAATCCTATCGTAGATAGGATGGAGGATTTGTAGATGTGAGAAAGTGTGGATGAGCGCGGGAAGATGCGGATGATGCGGACGGGCGTGGGAAGACACGGACGATGCAGATGGGCGCGGGAAGATGCGGACGATGCGGACGATGCGGACGATACGGGCGATGCGGACATTACAGAGCAAGTCAAGGAGTGTTCATTGGCAAAATAGCGGAATAGCAAATCCTTCTAAGAGGAAAACAAAGTGGGAAATAAAGTGCGGGTCTGGATCGATCCTATTCTACATGTTTTTCATGTCTATATGTAGGGAGAGCGATCTGGAGTGCCCTGGCGGACAGGTACTGCATTTTGGAGCGCTCTACAAGCATCCGGGTCCGAGTAGCGGAAAGGGTACGTAATACGATGGGATCTTTAAGAAAATAGTGACAGGTGATCAGAAAACTTACCAACGAGGATAGACGGACATGGACAGATGGATCGGGCGAGCGGAAGTGCAGATGCGCGGATATGTGGACAAGCGGATGGACAAGCGGACAAGCGCGGGAAGACACGGATGATGCGGACGTGCGTGGGAAGATACGGATGATGTGGACGGGCGCAGGAAGACACGGATGATGCGCATGGAACGCATGGAACGCATGGAACGCATGGAACGCATGGAACGCATGGAACGCATGGAACGCATGGAACGGGTGGAACGCACGGGTGAGACGGGTGAGACGGGTGTCGAACAGGTGAGTCGGATAAGACGGATGGGCGTCATATGAAGGGCAGGATATACGGATAGTCACCTGTAGAGTCCTCGATATTCACGGAATACAGGCCTACAGTGGGTACGTTCCCCACACCGGTTCGCTAAAATCCCAGAAGGACTTCGATCAGGTTTCTTTTTAGACTTCCCCTTAATTAGCCACGTACAAAGCCCTCCGAACAAGGACTCCGTTAACGAATACCGCACCGAATTTAATACCATCATTCAGAAAGAATTCCGAAAGGAAAGATACATAGGCCCTTTTCTTCCCACAGATCTCGAACGTATCATCGGTCCTTTCCAGTCTTCTCCCCTCTCTATTATACCGAAACCCGGCAAGCCCGGTAAATTCAGACTTGTACAGAATTTCTCTTTTCCGCACTCCCCCAACCCTACGTACCCTAATCCATCTATTAACTCCTATATCGATGCTGACCGCTTCCCCACCACATGGGGTAAATTCTCTGTCATCTATTTACTAATATCAAGGCTCCCGCCAAACTCAGAAGTAGCAACGCGCGACATAGCAGAAGCATATAGAACTATCCCACTGCACCCCTCCCAGTGGCCAGCAGGAATAGTCCGAATCTCCGACTCGGAAGTTTGTGTAGATACTTGCATGGCCTTCGGAGCCACCCCCTCTGCAGGAGCTTACGGACATATAGCCGATGCAGGTGCAGAGATTATTAGACACCAAGGAATGGGCCCCCTCGATAAATGGGTCGATGATCACTTATTTGTCCGCATCCGAAGAGAATTCTTACCGGACTACAATGAACAACGTGCCCGATGGAGTAAAGACCTAGTTGCAAGAGGCATGCACCAATCGGGCAGCCGAATCTGGTTTGGAGGACGTGAGTTCGATGACGGCTCAATCGAGGAATTCAATGAAGATTGTACCTGGCCCCTCAAAGACTTATCAGAGCGATCCCCCAGATCGAACCACGATAGACTATTCGGATACTGCCTGGCCGACATAGACGAACTATCAGAGGAACTAGGAATCGTTTGGGAGAAAGAGAAAGACCAACCGTTTGCCTCCACAACCACATGCATCGGATTCGTCTGGGACGTAAGAGATCGCATCATCTCCCTAAGCCCGACCAAAGTTGACAAATACCTACGAGCCATTCATAAATGGCGGATAAGGAAAGTCCATGTGCTCCAAGACGTACGAGAGCTGTACGGAAAACTGCTGCATGCCAGCGAGGTGGCGAAACACGGACGCGCTTACCTCACGTCCCTAGAGAGCATGCTGAGACTGTGCGGCAAGCAACTGTTTCTCCCGCACAGACCAAACAAAGACACCGGAGAAGACCTCGATTGGTGGTCGAATATCCTGCAAGGTGGCGGAGCATCTCGACCTATTTATCCCCCCACCCCATATTTGGACCCGCAAGCCTTCTCAGACACCAGTTCCAGCATAGGCATTGCGATTGTCATTGGAAACCGCTGGAGAGCGTGGAGACTTATTCCGGGCTGGAAGTCCCACCATGGCAAACGAGACATTGGGTGGGCAGAAGCCATCAGCTTCGAACTCCTCATTCGAACCCTTGCCGCTCTCCCTGTTTTGGGCAACCTACTCACAGTCTACGGAGACAATACCGGTGTCGTCGAAGGATGGTGGAAGGGAAGGAGCCGCAACAAGAAAGTCAATGGAGTGTTCAGACGGATACATGAATTCATCAACCATGTACCTCAGTGTTTCGCAATCTGCACTAACTACGTCACTAGCGGGCAGAACCCAGCAGACGGACCCTCAAGAGGTGTATACCCCCCACTCGAACTTCTACTCCCTCCAATCGACATTCCCCCCGCCATTCGTAACTTCATCGTCGACGCCACCGAACCTCCCACCGTTGCCGAACTCAAACTCCTGCACGACGGGCGTTACCCCCCTCCAGCTGCCAAAGTCATCAACAGAGCCCTCATTCAGCAACAAGCCATGGAACGAACAAAAACACTCCAAGAAGAAGAAGACCTCATCCTTCGCGGCACCCTGTGCAATACCGGACAATGAAGAGAGATCCAGATTCAACTCTGCACTCCCCAGCAATATCACCATTGCAACCCCCACAGCCCCGCAGCGATATAAGCCCAACCTCACCCCCATCCCATCACCACTCCGTCCACACTGCTTAGCTCGAGAGAGACTGCGTCTCTGGCTGCCACCGGGCGAGAGCACTCGCAAAGCGACCATTATCAACAATTCCTGCGAAACCACCATATCGGATCAGCAACTAGACCGCATTTTAGAAGTGATGGGATCGTCATGGGCACCCGCCACAAAAGAGACCTACGGAGCAGGATTATTAGTTTTCCAAGTATACTGCGACTCGCACCATATCCCGGAGGAACAACGTTGCCCAATCTCACCCAATCTACTCCTCGCCTTTCTATCCAGCTGTGCCGGCGCATATTTGGGTTCCTCACTAGGAAACTATGCTGCGGGCCTAAAGGCTTGGCATCTGTTACACGGTCAACTGTGGCTCATACAAGCCAACGAGCTCAAAGCCATCCTAGATGGTGCAACAGCACTTGCCCCACCGTCCTCCAAATGAGCTAAGCGCATGCCCTTTACCCCTGCCATCCTAATCAGCATTCGCAAACAACTAGACTTAGATGACCCATGAGATGCAGCCATTTTCGCATGCATCACGACAACATTCTACTCCATAGCACGTCTAGGTGAATTCACGGTCCCAGCCATGAAGGACTTCGACCTAGCGAAACACGTCACCCACGGGAATGTTTCGGAAGGACAAGATCAAAACTCACTTCCAGTCACTACGTTTCATTTACCGAGCACAAAGTCATCCCCCATCAAAGGAGAAGATGCATATTGGTCAGCACAAGAGGGCCTCTCAGATCCCAAAGCCGCATTCGAGAACCACCTCCGCATCAATCCAGCGGAAGAATCAGCACACCTTTTCGCATGGAAACACCTGAAAGGCCTACGCCCACTCTCGAAAACAGAGCTGACCAAACGCCTCGCGACAATCTCGTCAATCGCAAACATACCCAACCTGAGAGGCCATAGCATCCGTATAGGCGGAACTCTAGAATATCTTCTCCGCGGGATACCGTTCGAAGTAGTAAAAACGATGGGGCGCTGGTCAAGCGAAGCTTTCACAATATATCTATGACAACATGCATTGATTTTAGCACCTTATATCCAAGCAACTCCAATGCTTGAGCCATTCACTCACTACACGATGCCCCCAGTGCGTTAAAGGATATTACAAGTGAGCACACCTCCTTCATCTACGGGCTACAAGCTTCGCTGTGTGCGTCGCTGCACTCCTAATACCTCGGGATTCACAGCTCACCTTTTCACCCAGGTTCGGGATAGCGTTTCGGGCCGGAAAACCCTGCGGGTTTTCACCCAAAACTTTCGTATACCTTTGTTCATGTACTTTCCAATCACTCTCACTAATAGCTATACTCAATACACTCGTGCTTCTCTTGTTTTCTCAGTTCAGACACATAGCATCGACACGCATAGATATGTAAATGAGTAGAAACACGACCGAACATGAATTGTGTACGCAAAGTAGTGAAGGTTGGGCAAATGTGTTCGATCGAACTTTAGCATTTGTCTGGGCATGAAATCACTTAGTCGGAAAAACCTCTGGTCTGAATGTGGTACGCATGCGCTTAAGACTACTTGAGTTGTGAGTCTCCTAGAAGTTGCATCGATGGCGGCAAACGAAACCGGACACAAAGTGATTGAAATGAACATTTTAGGGACTTACCGGATCATTGGTAGCGATAGATATGCTGATCAGGCACGCGGTCACGTCTGTGGAGGTGAATGAGAAGCGAGCGCTCGCCGCCTAGATAATCAAGCACAATTACGAAGAGCAAGAAATCGATCATTAAAGGTTTACAGACTTCATGAAGATACAACGCGTGCGTAGACTTAGTAACACACCTCGTATAAGTATCATGATGTCTCGTATGATGTCAATGAAGAACGCTACGTCCAAATAGAACAGGGAACATATGCATTATGAGGGGTAACAAGGCATGGACTACGAGCATGCATGATTGGGACGATGCAGGGTTACTAGTACATCCGAGTCGAGAACGCGGTGACTACATTTCATAGTGGAGTTTGAAATATGTGGCTATGCAATGGCTATGCGAGGGCTATCACACAACGTCACGCACAATTGCTCTTCTGCGCAGCCAGTAAGGCCGCAAGGGTTGACTTACAACGCTACCCAATACTATCGCCACGACGAACAATGTTCAAGACGGCAGCAACAAAATTTGCCCATAATTCAACGATCCCCGCCCTTGCGGGTAACAGCGACCTGAGACAGTTTCAGGATCTCATTAATGCGGAGAAGGTTGTACTGGTCTCGTGCGTGTACTTCTTACATAGTATATGTGCTGTTAACGTCCTTGTTGTTTGATTGTGCAGAATTCAGAGACTGGGTGTTGATTTGACTAAGGCTGCGGAGTCGCTCAGGGCATGGGGGGTTGGTGAGGGTGATGACCTCGTAGTGAGTGATTATTTTGTCTGGGTGTACGTGGTGCAGTTGTATTTCCTTTCATAACGTTACCCAAAGCTTCATGAGATGACTCGCATGTTCTGTGACACTCAAAGACGCGTAGACGAGCTCCTCATCTTGTCTCGTGGAGCCGAATACAGTACATGTGTTTGTCCGGACTTGACGGTGCATTTCATCCAAGACCAATGGCTCCATGTACACCCACCAATTTTAATTATTAGTCTTCTGACTAAGAAACCATAGGACATACTCAGTGCATCCACAACCCTACTTGTTAACTTCTCTGCTGCGCTGAGTACGTACGCCAGCACACACCATGGAATCCGCGACACCATGAAGTCTGTACGAACGCGCGAGGAAGCACTAGATGACCTACGGCGCCGACGACGGCGTGTTGGAACCTCTGCAGACAGTGCCGAGAAGAAGCTCAACAAGATGAGCCCCGAACACAAGAATCTCTCAGCACAGACTGATGCACTTAATCGATTACGTGAAGAGATGCGTGCAATGGACGGCGAGATCGTTCGCGAGGAAGCTGAGTTGGGCGATTTTAAGAGACGATGTGCGAAGAGCTGGATGCAGGCCAAGTTCGGAGGTCTTGCAGAGTGCTGTGAGAAGGGTGTAGTAAGTCATTCTGTTCTTTCACCGACCATCCTCCTCATTTCCTACCCAGATCGTTGGCGACATAGGCAAAGCCATCGTTGCAGTATGTTCGGGTATATGCTCGCAGGTTTCATTGTGACCATCTTTTATAGGAAATTCCCGAAGACGTGACGCAACCAGGACTTCCTCGAGCGTATTATAGCGCTCATACACGTGTCAGCACCCTTGTCTCTGAGGCACAGCGCGGTATTGCGCAAATAGCCTTTACAGCTGCCCCATCTACCCGCGTTGGCCAAGGAGATTATGAGCATACATCATCCACCCAGACCTCACCACGGATAACACAACAGTCCTTGTTCTCGGGTTCCCCTTATTTGCCTGCTCCGCGGGTAGGTAGCGGGCTCAACATGGGCGGCTTCGGGGGCGAATCTTTGGTAGGACTTTACGAGTCCAATCTGTGCTAAAATATCTAATTATTTTGACATTGACAGTCTCTTCCGAACCAAAACCAGCGCACAGAATCCGCGGACGAACTGGGTGTCTCCACACCGACCTCAACACACACAAATCATTTTGCCTCCGTCCCTGCGAGGGGCTCAAGCTTAGGCGTTTTGTTACACGACGGACCGATTCCCTCAACCCCTACTTCCTCGTTCTCGCGGCAACCAGATGCAGTGTCTGGTAACCCCTCAGCTCTTCCCGTGCACGATACGGGTTCATTGACCGGTTCCATCGCCGATGCCCTTTCTCGCAGCGATTCTAACCCGTTCGGCCCGAATCGGCCCTCGGTCGATGATCCCGTGCCGCAGTACGAGCCGTTCGTCCCCGGTTCAGGTGCTCCATACACTGGTGTTGGAGACACGCGCAGAAGCAAGAGTCCAAGTTTACCGCCAGGAGCGGCTCCTGCTGCAATTCAGGCATGGGACGGCGGTTTGGGCACTGAAATTGAGGAACAGCGTGCTATGAGCGAAAGCAACGACCACGCGACCAGTGTCATGAGTGTCAGTGGAAATGAACAGACGATGAGCATCACTGGGCTGAGCGACAGGCGGACATCACAGGAGTCGGTGGGTGGAATGCCATATGACCGCGATGAGGAGCCCGAAGATTTCCAACAACGTGAAATTGCACTGCAAAGGGTAGACCGAAGAGCGAAGTTCGGGGCTGAGGATGAAGCGGAGGCAGAAGGTAGCAGACCTTCGCACGGGAGGACAGAAAGCCAGAGACGTATCCCACGTGTGCCTCCGCCCCCCGTAGATACTGAGGTACCAACACCGCCCGAGCGTACCAGGATCGCGTCTCCGCTTTTACAACAGCCTACTTCACCACTACAGACCCAAGCGAAAGGGCATGCAGAAGATGACGGAGACGATGAGCACGCACGCAATGCAGCTGCTGCTCGCGAGGTCTCTCGTGAACTGGATGCATTGGCATTTAGCGCACCTGCATCAGTGACGTACTCTACTCATCCTACTCAATCCCGAGCCCCACCACAAGGTTCTTATATGTCAGGGCAGGCCTACCCGCATCAACCATATCAACAGCTGCAAATCCATGCTCCTCAACAAGTACCCAATCAGCTCCCTCAGCCGCCTTCGCCCCTTGCACCGCCTAATGCACCATTCGCTCACCGTTCCGTTTCGCCTCATCCCCAGATCAGTGTTGATCCAACTGAATCACGTCCTCTACCAAACATAGTTGCTTCGAGGAGCAGCTCGCCTCGTGCCACATCACCTCGACTCCCGCCATCTTCTCTGTCCTCTGTGCAATCACCTGCTTCCATCCCCTACAGGTCACCACCCGAGTACCAGCGACCGCAACCACCGTTCTCATCTCCGCTTATGGCGAAGTCTACCTCCTCACTGACCTCGGGTGGTGCGCCGCGAATGATCTCAGCTGCTGCGTTCCGCAGACCTGGTCGCAATGGAAGCGAATCTGGTTCAACGTTGACTCCGACAGGGTACGGGCCAGCAGATACCTCGCCTCTATCCCTCCACCGTCCATCTGCGTCGCCCGCATCTTCTATGTCACGGAAATCTGGGGCAATGCGGAGGCTGTCTGTAATCAACCCAGACCCAGTCCAAACTGATGAAGACGAGTTTGATTACATATCGGCATACACGGGAGGAGATGAGTCGGGAGGGGCGCATGCGCAGCAGAGTGGGGGATACGGGCAGGGGAGGTATGTTAGTGACCTTGAAACTCGATGATCTGGACGAAGATGTGTCTATGTTTAAACTTGGGACTGTATTGCTCTGGATGGAAAGGAATTATTGATACTGTTGTATGTATGTGCTTTTTCATCGATGTTTGTCTCGATGTTATGTTAATTGTTCTGTAGTTTTATTCGCAATGAAATCTGTTATGATGTGTGCTGACCCTTTTAGCCCAAGGTGGGCTGTGATCAAGCGCGCTGATATTGAGTAACTAGTCAGGGCCGGTTCCTGGATGCTGTGGGAGGTGCTGTAACATAAAAAGGAACCGCTGATGTGTAGTGCAGACTGTCACTTTATCTCGACCTTATCTTTTCTCGTCGACACGCCCCGCACAGAAGTAGCCAATCCTCGATCCACCAATAATGGACACCTTGGTTGATGGTTCTTCAGAGTAGGCTCCCTTGTCGAGTTCTCGCCTTCAGATATATATTGATTTTACGTCACAATGCAGGACAACACCCTTTCAACGAGCATGGGAGGAATACATTGCACAGTTGTCCCCTAAGAAAAAGCAACGGCGATTCCTGATGAACTGTGCCCGTGCTGTTCAAGAGCGTTCAAGCGGCTCGCCAGCTTCAGTTATTAACGATGCCATCAGCGCGGCGGAGAAGAAGCATTCCATGCAAACCTCACGACGCATAATTCGTAAATACATTGATCCCGTCGTGAACGTCCTCAGCGACTTTGATGCCATCATCAGCACATTGAGTGGGTTCAGGATACAAAGTTTGATTCGCGTTTTACCTTGAACTAACATCTCTTATAAGTTTCTGCGGATCCTATGCCCACTGCAATCATTTGGGGTTCATTGAAAGTTATCATTGATGTAAGTATATTTTCACCTCGTGAATCGGGACAGCTGATGTTTGAGCATAAAATATCAGGGTCTTTCCAGATTTTCGAACCTCTTTGAAACTATCAAGAACGAACTTCGGTCCCTGAGAGACCAACTGGAGCATATCACAGACCACGAGAACCTCTATGGCAAGGATGAGAGGATGCAAAAGCTCCTCTGCCAATCCTACTTCAACATCATTCGCTTCTGGCACAGAGTTGATAAGGAGTGCGACAATTGCGGTTAGTTGACAGTTTGCTTGGATGGCGTTGCGTTAATGCTAATCCACTTTGAAAGGCTTTGCTCTGCTGAAGACGGTCACCCCTTTTAGCACGAAAAAACTGAATTCTATCATCGGAGATATGCAGGGCGACTCTCAAGAGATAAGCAAGCGCGCAAATATGCTTCAGGCAATGGAGTTAAGGGGGGAGCAAGGAGAGAATGCAATTGCCCGTCAGGAAGCTGCAGATGAGAGACGTAGAGCTGAGGATGAGCGTCGAGCACAACGCGAATTCCGCGAGGAAAGGAAACGCGAGGCACCTGGTTCGTGTATGACGACCAAAATCTATATTCACTGTATCTGACATGATTCTGACAGGAGATCGCTTCAACAACCTCTGTTCTTTGCTATCTTCACGTGACTCGAATGCGCCGAACTTCCTCAGGCGGGACAAGCATTTAAAAAGCCACCTCCCTGGGACCTGCGAGTGGCTACTTGATCATCCTGATTTTGTCGCATGGTCTGGCGACACCTCTCCGTCTCCAATATTGTGGATCCATGGCCCACCCGGATCTGGAAAATCTACACTTTGCTCAAGCATCAGTCATGTGCTCAGCTCGAAATTGGACACGGTGGCGTTTCATTTCTGCGACTTTGCCCAGCACTATAAACCTTTTGAGACATTGCGGATGCTGGCGCATCAACTGTTATGTAAATACTGGACAGACATGCACGATATTCCCCAAGAGCTATGTGACGTGTCCCAGTCAAGTCCATCTGTCTTCGAGAACGTTCAGAACATGATTAAGGTCCTCATCAAAAACCAACCGAAGGTGTATTTCCTTCTCGACGGCCTAGATGAAGAAACAACAGGAGAGAGATGGAAAGATACGGTGGACGTACTCCAGTTTCTTATCCAGCTCACAAAGGACTACCCTACCAAGGTTCGCCTCTGGTGCAGTAGCCAACCCCGCCCATTGATCAAGAAGGAACTCGAGGGTTACTCCCATGTCGACATCAGCGCTTACGTTCACAAGGACATAGCTTTTTATTTGTCCAAATCTATACCCGAAGCCGAGGAGCTGGGGACTCTTGATCAGGAAAAATTCTTGCAAGACTTGCATCGACGGGCTGAATGCAGCTTCCTCTGGGCCAGCCTCATGATCAGCGAACTTCAAGGGTCACCAACGAGCCTCAGAGAGATGAAACAGTTCGTCGAAAGAGGACTCCCGTCCACCTTGCTGGATTATTACAGCCTGTTCTTCGGGCGGTTCAAGAAGTCGTTGCGACCACTTGCATGGTACGTGCTCACACGATTCTCAAGAGAAAGGCTAAGCTCTTCAACAGCAAGTTGTTTGCCTTGATCGTTTTTGCTCGTCGGCCATTGAGGCTTTCCGAACTGCAAGAAGCTGTATGGTGCTTGAACAGCAAGTCTCCTGGATCCCTTAATCCAGAAGATAAACCGTTTCTCAAGCAACTGCATGAAGTATCTCAGCCCCTCATCGAGATGACGAGGGTGACCGGGCCCCAAACCGCTGATAGCCAAGAGGATTACACTTGTCGTCTTTTTCATTCGACTCTACGAGATTTCCTCGTAGAACACCCAAATATTCTCTCTGAGGCAGGCGACCCATTGGCAGATCTACAGATCAGCGCCGATGTAGCTGTTGATGCGTGCTTGCTTTACTTGTGTCAGACCAGATATGCCGAGTCGCTGGTCAGACGGGAAGGTCGCTGGGTTGATGCAACAGGAGACCCAGTAGACAACCAACATTTTCTAGTTTATGCAGCAAAATACTGGGACAAACATCTCGACGACGCTGCTGAACAACACAAGAAAGGGCTTCTTGGACGTCTCGAAAATTTCATCACTTCATCCAACTTTCAGACATGTATTCAGGTTCAGAGCTTATGGGTCGAGTTGCAGTTCTGCGTCTTTCGGACTATGGATAGCGATGAACGGTGTCGTTTCCTGCGACGGGTTTTCCCCTCGTGGTTCTCACGGGAGACGGACGTTGGCGTAAAGCTCTGGCAAGACTATCGATGTTTCTTGCACGAGTGGAAATACTTCCTTTCTTGCGGAAACTGTCATATGGCAAATCCCAGGTGCGGAGTCTTGCCGTACTTGGGACAGTTGGACCGTATTTGGTTCGGTGCACTTGGGCCATCGAATTTTCTATCGCAACTCAAGAGTCAGTACAAAAGCTTTGTTTTCCAACTGGAAGACGAGGAATCTGGCGTTGGGCGCTTCTTTGATGTCGTCGGAGATGACGGTGGCACACTCATGATGTTGCGGATACAGTCAGTAACAAGTCTCCTGCATGACCACATACAGTACTTACTCACACGGTGGCCATTGTTCCTAGGTCATCCGAAGGGGCCTTGCTTCAATTTGCGTGCGAAACCTGGTCTTTGGCTGGACAGCACTTGCCAGTGAAGGAAAAATGCCAAATCATTCAAGAGTCCCCCGCACTCTGCGACTGGCCTTTGTATGTTGGCAACGCTGTTAACTTGCCATTGCCGATAGGCAAGGCCTCCCCAGCTGCTTTTAGCGCTGACTGCCAAACTCTTCGGATTGGCACCAAATTATTCGCGAAAGATGCTGCAGGAAATTTTGCGGCTCTCCCTCGGCTCCCACTGCATCCCCATCAATCCCCTGCCTATGTGGAGGAATTTTGTCGTCGTGGTCGCTTCGTTGTGTTAGCCTGCAGAACCAAGTTATCCGCAAGAGATATCTCAGCTAAAGATTCTTTGGACACAGCCGAATTAAAGCGTTTCCCTGGCTCGACATCAACAGGACATCAGGACGATGTTGGATGTAGCTCAGATGATGAGTCGACCACAGACTCATCGACGGAATCCGAGATCGAAACGGACTCGGAAGATGATGGATACGAAAGCTGGAGTGAAAGCAGTACCATGTTTTCCGAGGATTATATCTTCGATGATGACATGATTACCCCTTGGGCTGATCACTTCCGCGACGAAGATCAGGATTCTAAAGCCAGTGATACGGAAGTCGGGTCGGATTTCGATGAGGCTCTAATTGAATCTGATTCTAGTAGCGACGAAGACCCTGTCTCACCATCTGCTTTCGGTTACGGAAAAAAACGTAACGAAGACGAGTATGATTGGGATGAAAATTATTCGTCGGACGAGGATGGGTATAGGCATTTTACAGCTGGGCGGATTCGTAGGCATGAATCTCATGAAGAAGCGCAGGCAACAATCACTATTTTCGACACACAAACATCTCTCGAGGCCGTGCAACTTTTCCATCTCTCGAGGCCCCTTCAGTCTAAAGTCTATGGCTCGCCACCTATCATTCATCCGACTGAGTCACTGGTTGTTTGGCCGCTTGGTGGTGGAGACGTGCTCTTTGCCGATTTCATGGACAAAACATACTTCGTGCGTAGACTGAGGCCGTCCACCTTACACAGTGAGTCGCACCAACCTCCATTCAATTTGATCATGATGCCAACTTATCAACGCAAGCACGACACATTTTCATGAAATGTCAATTTTCTGCATGTGGTCGCTTTTTGCACATCGCTGCTCTCGAAGGCCAACAGCCTATTAAGAAGAAAGATTTGGCCGAGCAGCGCGCGATCAACATTGCGGTTCTGGTCTCAACCTATCGTCTTTCCCGCAGGAAAACAAGTCGTTCACCCCCTACCCTCATTCACCGCATCAGGGTCAAGTTAGGCTCCAAGGAATCTTTGTCCGTCACAAAACTGCCATACACTGTGACTTGGACTCCGAAAGATATCTACATCACATGCAGTGATATGGTACTCCGAGTTTACCGCATCCCACTATTTAAGCCAGCGAAAGAGGCTCAGCAGGAAGAGGATGTTGTCCTGATGCCACGGAAACCTGTCTTTCTGCCAGAGAGCTCATCAAATCGCCAGGTGCATTATTTTCCGAGCAAGAGCAACCCAGATGGCCGCGGAGAATCAACTGCACGCATCATCATTGGCAGCGAAACCAGAAAGCAAGAAGAACAAGTACTCGAGCATGGCGTAGAGTTCTCTGCTATTGGGCGCACCTTCGTCACGGGAGAACGAGGAGAAATCTCCCCGCCGATTGGCTGCTATATAAACGAGGAAGTCGACCTCGGCGGATGGGGCAGGTCTTATGATATCACAGAGATTCCTGTGCAGCTCGGCATTGGTTGCTTGGACCGTCGTTTAGAGAGATTCAACCCTGATGATGATTGTGATTGTAAGTGTTAGATCTTTCGACCGATCGCTGGCTTCCTCAAATTCTTTCCAGTGGAACCTTATATTTATTAAAGAGGAGATAAGGGAACGATGGTGAAGATTCTGTACCAGGAATGTGTGTAGATTACGCGGTTCGAATACTTTTGTCGGGCATCGATAAATTGGGTTTCATGGACCGACTACAGTTCGGGACCTATGTCCCATTAGCGCACCAACATTCATGGGCATTCGTACTTACGGTCATACAGCGTACCCAATGTCAGCCTACGAAGACAAGCACAATGTTCGAATTAGTCCTATCTGATTGGTGTGCCAATAAAGCAGCAAGTCTATCAAGCTCTCCGATCATCGCCGTCCCCGCAAGATACTTGTATTGGTGGGTAAGCAGCACGAGTTCTTATGCATCATGGTGTATCAGAAGGGTAAGGGGATATCAATCGTATCTTCGAACCGAGTAACCTCCGATGCGTCGATATGAACAGCATGATTGCTGGCCCAATCCAAGATTTTCTCGTAGTTCCTGCATTGGTGACGGGTGTTGAAGTTAGGGTAGGGGTGCTTGTGTCCCTCTACCCAGTCCCATGTGATCATCGTCACGTCGGCATTGCACATGATATTCTGCCTGATCATTTCGATGCAGTGATCTGAAGTGTAACAGTATATATATCATAAGCAGGAGGTGCTCCATATCAGAAAGAATACGTACCAAGATGCATACGAACTACTTTAGGTTCGTCCTGGAACAAAGGCCCGTAATACTCGAACCAAGAGGCTTTGCGTAGCAAGTTCTATAACAATGTGAGCCAGAACGACTAGATTCTCGGTGCAGTATAGCTTACCAGACAATGCAGTTGGTGAAGGGATTCTGTGGATACCATGAAACCTCCACCATTTTTTTCCGGATACTTGACTTTGGAAGGTGAATCGACTTCACCGGCTTTGAGTATCTCCTCAAGCGTCATTCGAGTCGGTAGCACTGGGTTTTCATGGAGATGAACATTTACTAAATAGTATAACGGAGAAAGATGGAACGACACCGTACCATCATCAACTATTCTGGTCCAAGCGGCATCGATTTCCGGGGAAGGAGGGCCCCGATAGATAGAGGGAAAGTCGAGGGTTCCGTTAAACCTTACAACCATGGACTCGACAGCACTACTTGCTGGAGCTGTGATAAATCATTTAGACTAATTGTTATCCGTTCGACGCATGTCTGTTCACCCACAATATATAGGAATGTCGTCGCGCAGGCGAGTGGAAGGTGTGCCCATCCATAGCGTGAAGAAGAGCACTGATGTGCATATAAGCGTGGCATGACTCAACCCAGGCCACAGGTGAAGGATACATGACTTTTGACGAGGTTCTGCAGCATCTGCACCGAACCTTTCTGCATCATCAAATTGTTTCTCCTCGTCGTCGGCATCGTGAACGGAAGAGTACTGTGAGGAATCTTCGACTGGCATGACGTTTGGGGGAGCAACTCTGGGACCGTTTGCCACTGAATGTGAGGATGCGGGGATAATAACCCCTCATGTGGAAACGGGGCGAGTTTTAGTAAGATGCTGCTAACCACCATGACGGAAGTTGGAACCGAATATCGTCGTATCAGTGTACCGAGGAATCACAATCAGCTCAGTCTGCAGCTAGGCCCCGTCCAGCCAAGAACTTCTAGCTAGAATTTCTGATTTCAGGGAGAAGAACGTTACTCAGATGACGCGGCTGCCCCCACACCGTCTCCTGCCAACACGAACTAGGAAAAACGCTGCAGAAGTGCTTCTCGACCAAGTGGTATTCAAGCCTCCTTCATCGATTAAAATCACAAATACTATCCCGAGCCCACCGTCACGGGCCCAGGTTCGTTTCAATTTCCCAACTACGCAGGTACCTGCGTGTGACCCGCCGACTGGTTTGTAGTCCCGTGAAAAGTATCGAATACGCACCTTTAGTTAGTACAGTACTATGCTGCAGTATTAATATAGCATACCTAAGCCGCTTCTATGGTGCACGTCACTTAGTCACCGCTACTTTTGTGCAACATCTTTAGCACCTCGAGATTTCACCCGAATTCTTATCCCTCTTGCCAAAATGCTTGTATTTGCCCAAGGAACAAAACCTCCAGACGGATTTTGATAATACTTAAATTTGAGGGAGTTTTTTTTTTTTCATGGAGGTCAATTTGGCGCATCCCTACAAAATATAGCTATACATGATCAAAGACTCTCGCTACTGTTTCGGGAACTCGTCTGTGTGATTTATAGCGTGCAGAACTGAATTGTTTGACCCGCAACTGAGCATCTCGGGTGGTAAGACCTGACCTGTATGCCTCCATCCACCGAAACATCCGATGCTGCCATAATCAGATCGTGTTGATGGATACAGATGCGAGTGCAAGCGGCATGTTCTTCTTCAATGTGTCGAATGTGTAATCACAATTGTCGCGAAGATACTTCTTAACCTGGCCCCAGAAAAATTCGATTGGGTTCAGCTCGCAGTGGAATTTGGGGAGGAAGATGCAAATGTGCCCCGACTGTTCAATGGTTTCCTGGACAAGGGACTTCTGCTGCTGAAAGTCAGGCTGTCGCTCGAGTACACGTTTGTTGCAACAAACAACATCTGCATCAGGGTTGCATTTGTCGCACCTCCCACGACAGCCGGACTTGTACAGGCCACGCTCGATAAGCACAGCCTTGATCCCTTTCGGCTGATTCGGAAATTGTGGGTGATCATTAGGATACACCATTGACTGGGACACAGTTTGCCCATTGTGGATATACCACCCATTGCGCAAGTGTGCTTGCTTCCCGCCAGGATTGACATTCATGCGCCAAACGAGAAGTGCATCCTCTGCATAAGCCGAGTGACCCTGTGAGTTGTCGATGAGGAAAAGGGCTTGATAGCCTGTGCCATGGGCATGCTCGAATGCTGGAATGATTTTTTCGTGAAGCTGACAGTATCTGGTCTTCAATAATGTGAATAATGTACATTGCGAGAAGCTTACCTGCTTTACGAAGTGCTCGCCTGTCCAATAACCTGCGTGATTCTTGCCGTACTCCAGACTTTCTGATGCTTCCGTCAAATACCCAACTGTCAAACAGATAACGTCACTCTGTTGGATTCCCCGACCAACTCCTTTCTTCTTCAACCTATGTTCATCACCACAAACCCATGTCTTGTCAGCATTGTTGTTCGCCTGGGCTGTCATCTCATCATGAGGCACAAGAACAAGTCGGCGTTCAACGTAATTCAGTGGCTGTGTCTCCAACTCCTTCTCGACATCGCCCACAACATATTGTACCAGGCGTGGCTCGCATGCCTTCATAAACGGCAAGAAAATATTCTGCCGGTATTCAACAACGTCAGGACGATCGTGACCATCGAAATATAGGCCTTTCTTGTGTGAGATATATCGGAAACCTTCGGAGCGCATCCAACGACGAGCAGTGCTCAACGAAACACCACGTGCGACTTTCATATGGATGCGGGGAAAGAGTTCCAACTCCAGGTACTTCTTCAAACCTTTTGGCATCTCTTCATCAACCATGTGCTGCAAGTACTTGCTGGCTGCACTGTGAATCAACTTCCCACTGGTAAATTGGGCGAGCTTTTCAGGATTAACAGCCCATTTGTTGGACCGAAGATAAGTCCTGCACTCTCCAGCGATGTCGGGGTCACTGAGGAGTGAGTATACCTTGGTGTGGCACCCACGACGAGATTTTGGCAGCTCACGTGAGCTCACCCAGGCCCGAGTCCAGCTGCGGAGCTGCCTTCCACCCCATCCTGATGCAAAGCCATGTGATTCCGCAGCACGCTGGGATGCATCAGTGAAATTTTGTCCATTACGGACAACCAGAGCAAGATGACTTTGGACGGTGTGGGCTCGTTTCGCTTGGAGCCCATGAATCCCTCCCGCAAATTGAGTCTTTTTCGACAAAATGACCTTTTCAATGTCTCGTAATGCTGCTGCGAGGTCATCAAGTTGCTGCTTCCGCTTTTCGGCCCTTTCCACACGATATGGAACATCAAGTTTTCGACGTTTCAGTGGTGGCGCCGTGGGATGGTGTGAAAATGACTCGGTGGACTCGGTGGTATCTTCCTCGTCTTCAGTATCCGTGGAGAGATCAGAGAGGTAGCCGAATATGTGAGTCAGGCTTTCATGAGGAGCAGGGTTTCCAGGCTGTTTCTCGACAGTAGGCTTTGCGTGAGCCTTTAGGGCCTGTGCCACCCAGTTCCGCATCATCGATACTTGTGGGTCATTGCTGTATCATCCGAGTCTGACTGTGAGGTTCAGGAGTCACGATAATGTTGTACTGGACACTCACGATTTTTTCGCAGTGATACGTTCCCTTTCACGGTCGTGCGCAGCCTTCGCGTTTCGCTGCGCCGTTCGAATTGAATTCCCGGTGTACCCCAAAGCCCTGTTGCTCTCCACTTTCCGCCAATCTTTCATCGTCATTTTCGAGGCTGCACTGACTTCTTCGTATTTTGTCGGGCACCTTAGCACCTCGACCTCAGCTCTTAGCGCCGTCAAATTCTGCTCCAGCTCTTCACCCTCAAATTCCACGACACTCTCATCACCATCAGACCAGTCTGAGTCAGAATCTGGTGCATAATCACTGTCTTCGGACCAGTAGCAGTTGACACCGCCTTCGTAACCACACTCGTTCTCCGCATCGTCGTCATCGTGGCCCGCTGGTTGAGCATCATTGGGTTCTGCTGGGTGGTGTTTCGTGTGATGAAAGGCTCGAGCATGTGCAACTGGAGTTTTTTTCGCTTTTCTGGCCATGATGAACGGTCCTCGTAACAAGGAATTTATTTGGATTCACCATCACTAGGTACTGCATGAAACGCGTAGCTGTAACTTGACCATAGCTATGCTAACATCGAAGCTCATCGAAGCTGCTCCTCCCGCCCCAGCCTAATTTGGACTTGGGGTTAGGGTTACGATTTTTTTGCGTCAATTTGGCGCCTGCACGAAAGTAGCGGTGATTAAGTGACGTGCACCATAGCTAGACCGCACTCACGTGATCGTTTCTCCATAACAGTCTTTTAGACTATCATAGGTCAGCGACGAAAACGGTGGGAAAACGGTACTGTGGCCACGGTGAACGTCCCGTCGCAAACATTTTGGCCCATAGCAACCCTACCTACGAAATGATTTGTTCATTTTGCAGTGGCAATTGTCGTGATACCCAAACATAAGATATTAAATCAACGTTGTAATTTGATTTCCCAAATTCTGTTCCTCCCTAGCCTTGCTCCAGTCTCTCGCAACCTCAAGCACAGTGCGAATATGTTCTGCAGAGAGTGGCAAATTCTGATCCAACGAGATGGATTGTGCGGTGCTGATGGTGTTTTTTATCTTTCATGTCATTCAAGTTGCGTTAGCTGTGCAAGAACAAGTGAAGTGCAATGCAACATACCTGACGTCCATTCATGTGTTCCTTGGCTAATGCATTGATCTCATCGTCAGTTATGCTACCAACGTGCGGGGTTTTCGCGATAAACGTTTTCCATATTTGCCTACGTGAGGATTCGTTCAACTGAGGAAAGTGCACTGTAAAATGTATGCGACCTAGCAGTACATGTCAGCAGACACCCAAATAGACTGTACAGCACGTACTCTCAAAGGCCAAATCACACTGCGCAATCATGTTCGTGGTCAAGAATAAAATGCCTTGGTAGTATTCCAGCTGCCTCAGGAAAATGGACACGAGCGCGTTTCTTATAACGTCGTTGCTGTTCCTCTGGTAAAGGAACACGTCCGCTTCGTCAAGTAAAAGTACAGCCTTCCACGTCTGCGCGAGCTCAAGTATTTGAATGAGCGCTTTGTCAACATCCTTGGCGTCTGTCCCCAATTCGCCTGCTGAGACGCAGTACAACGGGCGTCTTGTAACCTTGATAAAAAGAAATGAGCGCCATCCGAATGCAAATCTAACAAATGACTTGTTGTACCTCAGCGACGGCCTCTGCGGTAAGCGTCTTACCGCATCCAGGAGGGCCCGCAAGCAGACCGACGAGGCCCTTTCCTTTTCCTTGGACAATGTCGTCAAATTGTGACGCCCGAAGTTCATGTTGCTTGACGAGCGCATGTATCAGCGACTTTTGTTTGGAACCAAGAACAAGAGAGTTGAAAGATTCTTGGGACCACACAATATCTTGAAGACGGTCTAAAGCGAAGCCGCCTGGGATACGTGATTCAGTTAACATTGGAAAAGACATGGCACCAAACAACGCTGATAACTTACCCCACTGCTTAACTCCGAAGCAGAATCCGAGGACGACAGGGGTACAGATCATGTGTTGCTCATCAGTGAGCTCATCACAATTGAGTCGCCTGTATACTGTGAGATTGAAAGAACAATTGGGCTGAAAAACACGGAATCCAGCAGGATCAATCATGACTCGTCCATATGTCTATTAAATTCCATTACTTGATGATCTCAATGAAAGAACTCGAAAACCTTACATTGAACTTGCGAAACTGGATTTTGTCTTGCGCAGTGACGACCTCGCTCAAAGCAGGACCAGATATTTCACCATAAGCGTGAGCCGCGAGCCCCGCGAATTTCCGACCTCTTTGAATGGCGTGTTCACGTAGCGCATCCTGATCACGATAAAACCGAAGCGGAAACACCGGCAACTCGTAAATCTTGCGGGTCCCTTTGAACGCATCGATCTCGATTGGTTCTTGCGCGATTCCGAAAGTATTTCCATCATTCACGATGATGTCGCAAGTAATCTCTGCGTATACGGAACGATCTTCTCTTGTGCGCATCAGGAACCTCTGCGCTTTGAGAATACGTCGTTGTTCTGTGTACTGGTGGTGATTAAAGACCGAGGTATTTGCAGGAAACAGCGCCCAAAGAAGATCAAATGTGATGGACTGATCAGCTGTTAGACTCTGAAGATCTGCGAAGTTGCCTGCGTGATCTTCTTGAATGTATTGAATGGCGACATTGACGTCTGCGATCAGAGCTTCGTCGCGGGGATCCTTTAACATCTCTTTCTCTAGTCTTTCTTTCAGACCATCGTAAGAGAAGAAGAGCAGACTGGGGATCACACTAGGAAAAAGCCATCGTGAAATGATGAGGTAGAAACTCTAGGAAACATTGACTTACGACTGGTGCACTTCGCATAAGTTCTAGCCCATCAACATCCTTGTGGATCTCAGTCAACACTTCACATAATGCCAGGCTCCTAATGTCAATTTCCGTTGCTACATGGCGTCCTTTCTCATCGATTATTCGCCGAACAATGAGGACTGGTTTCTTGTGGTTAAGTTTCTTGGTCGGTTTACTTGTCTTTCGATATACAATGGAGAACGTTCGTCTTCACGTCCATCAGTGTAAAGGGCACACACCGAATGATGGTGAAATCAACTTACTGATCAAAACTTCCAAGTCAACATGTCAGCATCACGATCTGGCACATAAAATATTTACTCACTACTCATCGTAACGAGCTATGCGCGAGCGAGGCGATGCCGACTCTGCGGCTTCGCAGCCTTGTTGACCATCAGTAGCCATGATGACGAAGTTGGTGCTTTCAGCGAACGAGAACCGGTTTATATAAAACGCAGGCCGGGAAAATACAACAGGTAGTCTTTATAGGCAGGGGTAGACACGTTTCGGTAACCACTAAATGTGGAGGCTTTCAAAGACACCAGATTGTGCCTCGTCGCCAAGTTGTGATCTCCATCAGGGATTGATCTGCCGCCTGCCACCTGTTTGTGATGTGATGAGTCGAGGCAGTGCTGAGTGTTCTACATGTAGGGGTGACATGTTCAGCTCAGCGCTCACCCTTGATCGCTTGACGAGAAGCTCAGGGCCCTTGGCATAGTGCTAGTAGGCATTGAGAAAAAGTAAGAAATCTTCCCACCTTTAAGCTTTGAGCATCATGTGGTCAATGTGGTTCGTGGAGTGATAATAGATGGATTACGTCGTAGTACTTAGTATTTGACTCAGTTATCGATAGAGCAGAGAAAAGAAATTACAGCTTCAAAGACATGTAAATAATATGGAAACGAGGCTTACAGAAGCAACGAAAGTGTGTACACCAGTGCAAATGTAATCATATCTCCCGTGCTTATCGCAATACTATGTATATTTTGAATCGACTCCGAGCGCACCGGATATACCTTTGGGACAACGTGGAGCTCAGAGTTGTACATCCCCAACCCACACTTCCCCACTGCGCTCGTTCGAACTAAGGAGACCGCCCGAGAGAACTACACGAGTATTACCTCCAGGAGTGGTATAAGACGTTGAAGGGATCCAGCCACGGCCCTCCGGAGTTGAACCACCTACGACATGATGTTAGCCGACGGATGTTAGATGGCCTTGGCCTAGGTGCGAAGCAGGGTCGCGAAATAAGATTAACTCACCTTCCAAAATCAACTTCCTCCACCCTAACGCACCCTCGCGCCATACCAGCGCCCAAACATCATCACAGAATTTCCCAGCACCTGCATGGCCTAAGCTGGAGGCGTCACACTCGCCGTGGTATAGCAATGCAACTCCATTGCCATCAGGTGTGGAAAGAGGAACAAGACCGTGGACGGAGCGTGCTCCAGGATATCCCTGTTGCGGGTCACCAGACGGTATGATGGTTGTCCAGGAGTTAGTACTCGGTGTGTAAATATCTACGGGTGGTGGTGTTGAGGTAGGCAGTTGGTACCCAGCGAAACCTGAGAAAGTCTGAGGTATTAGTTGATGATGTAGAGATAAGGACGGATGAAATGATGATGACTGTCGAAGCTGTTTACAAAGATTAAAAAAACATCAGAGAATTTAACCGAAACAACACAGAAGTCTGGCGCATATGAAGGGTAAAACAAAAAGAAGCGTAGACTTCGTCTATTTGACAAACCGGTAGATGCGGGGAAGCAAACATTGAAAACGGCAATCACGGATATCGTAGGTAGAGCGCACATCAGACAAAAGAGTAACATACCGCCGAATCGAATGATCACTTCCTCGTCGGAGGAAGATGTTGGAAATTTGACAGAAGCGATAGCAGTTCCGCCACGCGCCGGATCGGGGGCATCTGCGCAGCGAGACCACTGAGACGATTGAAGATCATAAGAGTGGAGAGTGGAGAGGCGACCAGAGGTAGGACAACCCGCATGGATGTACAACTTTCCCTGGACACAAATCCCGATTAGTACGAGAACGACTTTCAGGAATAGAGTAGCGATTTAATCAAACGCTCAGGGGACTCACATTAGCCATGACGGAAGCATGATAGCTTCTCGTTACGGGCTCGTCGCCCTTACCCTGCAGTCTCTCCCACACCACCTCATTTTGCGATATCTGGCCCTTCCATATGCCCGATTGCTTGGGATCTAGAGGCGCCATATCAACGCCGCCTCTTCCACCCCACATGTACAGGTTTCCGCCATCAAACACCGTTGTCGCACCTACTCGGGGTTCCGGCTTCGAGGACGCAGACAAGGTGCGCCATAGGCCAGCATTATCCGCCACGGACTGCTGGATGGCGCTGTTCAGATCGAATACGTGAACGTCTCCATCCACAGGCTTGCGTGGCTGGAACTCGCCAGCATAGAGCAGTAGGGTGCCCTTATTCGCGATAGAAGCGCAGTGAGATGATCGTGCTTTACTTGAGAGAGATGTTAGACATGTCCACCGGATCGACATTACGTTAAGTTACGTCCTAACTGCTCCTATGTAGACGATTATCAGGAAGACAAAGATGACAACCGTCGCGATAAGCCTACTTGTCTTGACAATCGATAAGCGCCAACACGCAAGATAGAACAGCCCCAGCTGACCTTTTCAAATTCCGAGTTCATCTTTTGTGCGAGAACAATTCGGTTGCGGCCAACTGCGGCCAAGCTGACAATTAATAACCTACTCTCCCACACGACAGGACAACCTCTCTCCACAAACTACTTTAAACTCGGTGTTGAAGTTACCTGGACATGCCTCCCCCGGCAAATCTAGCGACTTGATGCGAACGGTTTGTCCGATCAAATGAAGGAGATCGTCTGCGCTCCGGACCTCGCTTACGGTACCGAATGTTCTGCAGGCAATGGAGAACACTTATGCGGATCCTCGACCTCTACCTATAATATCATTTTCGTAACTGTGAACCGACAATTACAAGAACATTTATGCAACACAAGTGCAGACCTCTATTGGGATAAGAAGGAGCAGAAGCTGCTGCTCTTTCAAGATTGTGCCCTGAGCGCCCATGTCCCAAAATAGGCCTCCCTTTCATCCGATATCGGTCGGGTCTTATTGTCTTGCATTCCCGGGCTTGATCAGACGAGCTTCGGTGCTATACCAGAAATACAATAAACGCACTCCCAGATTCGCCATATCGTCCCGAGGGATGGGAGAGCGTGTATGGCATGCAAAGACGGGGATCCCTCGTTCTCATCCAGGACCCTTTTTGTTTAAGAGTCGTATGAATAACCCGGGCCCACAGCGACTCCTCCCCATCCGCTGGGTCCTGGAGCCCCTTTGTCAAACACTGGACTTACTTGCACTTTGTACCTATCTTTCTGTAGCGTCTGGCACCTACAGCCTCGCCCCACATCCGACTATCTGTAGCACATAACAATTTAATATCCAAACCATCAGCAGTTTAGCATCCGTTATGGCAGCACATATATACCCTCCCCCTGAACCTCATACTATCCCACCGCCGACGAACAACACCCTGTCGTCGAAGGAGCGCTCCGCATTAGTGCGCTCGACCAAGAAGCTAGGACGTATGCTCGGCGATATCCCGCGGTTTGTCGACGATATTGAAGATCGTGAGTCTCTTGTTCCCCTCCACTCGCCTGAATAATGCTGATCAAGGTACAGAATTCGTCATGGTCACACCGCCACGACTACCCACTCTAGCTGGACCCTCCAAAGAAGACTCGTGGAGGAGTCGCAAACCGACTCACCTTCCCCCACTTATGAAGCTCTCTGGTGGCATTGCCATGGACTCCAACTCCCCACCTTTGCCCCTACGCACTGCACCTGCACGGCGTACTAGCATCATATCTACTTCCTCTATCATATCTTCTATTCACGATCGGCCTCCCACTCCTTCCAGGGAGGCTGCGCACCGACGCAGTAAAATGGAGCGGTTACGAAGGAGGTTGGGCGAAGAGGTTCCAATGGAAGCTGTATTCCCAGCCACACCTGGCCTGAGGACAGCCGTCCCACAAACCGCGAAGCCTGAACGGTCGCGTCATCATAGCCGGTCGCGGTCTGTGCACCCCTCACACGACGACACCGTCACATTCTCGATAGATCATCACACTTTCGTCCTGAAAACATCCACACGAGCTAATCACCCTCACTCACCTCATCGTTCCCACCATCCGCACAAATCCGCACACCGCCCGCCGCCATTGCCTATGAATGGGCTACCACCGTTGCCCAAACCCAAGCATTCCCGCATCTCGGACGAAGCGGGGCTATTGGGCGCGAGGGCAAAGACAGCGGCAGGTTCTAAAATCGGCGGTGCAGATTTCAAGGCTGCAAGACGCGCCAAACGGGAGGGCTTTGGTGAAGTAGAGATGGTCGGATTCATGGGAGGTTTTTAGGCGTCAGTCTAGGCTCTTAAGCCCTCGTCGTCATGGTGGATATATGCGCTCACGCATATGCAGTGCTCTCGCGTGGAGTTATTCTATGCTTCCGGAATCTTGAGGTCTGGGTATGTTGATCTATGCGGGTCTGGGTATGCTTTTATGCTGTCTGTCTATGCTGTCAATCGCTTTCTCTGTCATGACACCACGCACCTGCATGCCACTGGGCTGGACCCTGTCTCGACTGATGACGTTGGCGTCAACGATGTTGTATCTGTTCTACATTACGTCAATAGTTTTAATATTTGCATGTAGTTCTTCCAGCACTACTCCGAATCGACTGTACGTGCATATGTCCGCTTGGCTATGCATTCGAGAACCATGATTGAAGATTTCTTCATGAACTGAGCAGAACCGGTGGTGATTTGTGATGACCAACTTTGAGGTTACAATACATTTTGAGTACTTATTTGTCAGCGGCTAAGTCGTTTGTCCAATTGAACTTGTTTTAACTTGACAGCGACATCCAAGGAATGACTGTCTTTCTTCTATCGGGCCTGCCTACGGGAGACTGGTGACGACTACACTATAGCCTACTTCAAGTCCTGCTCTTTCCTCATTCCATTAGTGATTGAATTGGTGCGTTCGTCCTTCGATATTTCGTTTGTTAGGGTCCGGGGTGCTGCAGTAACGTTTGGGTACAATAAGTTATACTCCGAGTCGTGTTCGTACTTACAATTTACTTCGTTACGTAGTCAGCTGGTCAATCCTTAAGCTTGGCCGCAGGATTTAGGGCTCGCCGCATCATTACCTTCTGAGATCTCCACTGCTTCACCTCGCCAGCTGCTCGAATTTCTCCTTGTTCCGTACGTATCCGCCCTGATCTCATTCAATTTTATACTCATTATAATTTAGGGAGACAGTAAGCTGGGGCAGTTGACAACCTGGGCTCTTCACCCTGGCGGTCCGTACCTCTTCTTGGTGCTTCCTGCCTTCAATATGATACGAAAGATATCTGTTCGGTATCAAATCCTTATGGTCACGCGTAGTCGAACTCTCATTACGTGGACCCGCCGTGGCCTGCTCTACAATTTTTTTTGGAGGGACACCTTGCCAACAGTCTTCTGTACAGATTCCAGCAGCGAAACGTCTGGATGAGGCCATTGAGCTGACCTCCTGACCATTCTGATCGATGCATATGTTTCGAGACCTTGGCAGTGACCTTCGACACAGATTGCATCAGCAGGGTCTATTATTAAACTTGGACAAGGCCTCTAAGCTTTATTTACGACTTCCTGTCCACGGTCCACGAACCGAGGTCTCGGAGTTGTCCTCCGGGCTCCAGTCCGTTTCAGAGTGTGCTGGCTCTTCCGATCATCAACCTGAATCGTCAGCGTTCTTCGCAAGCTCTGGGATGATATCGTTTGTCGTGCAGTTTATTCGCTCAAGAATTTCATTCCCCGTGGCTGACGCATCTGGTGGCCTCCTACCATTGAATTCCTCCATATTCTGTAGGACTCTACCAAGACAAACGCCGCATTCTATCTCACCTTTGCATTTCCTACACCCCCACTTGGGTGCCACTCATTCACCTGAGACAGCAGGTTTCTCAGGATGTGTCCGTGCAACATTTTTTTTGCATCGGACAAAGGGAAGGCCCTTCGGCGCGTTGCTGCTAAGTCAGCTGTCGTCGCTCAGCGCTCAGCGCTCAGTGCGAGCACTTTTGCTTGTGCTTCACATCGCTCGCAGACGATGATGCGACAGTCCAGGGAGCATTCGATTCATGAGCCGAAGTCAGCGGCTTCACCCGGCCTGTTATTGAATTTCGAATCGAAAACGACCGCTTGAGTTTTCCTTACAATGCGCGACCGGCCTTTGACCATCAGGGAAATCATCTGATCCCGCTGGCAGAATTTACATTCTTATCGGCTTGCCACTTGCCATACTATCGTGGGCGATAAGTCGAGCCATCTCAGTGTGGCGATGCAATTCTCATGCTTTCGAAGTGTGATAAGTTCCCTGCACAGTGGTCTGTCCACGACGACGTTGACCGGCCTCCTTTTTACGATAACTCTGACGATGAACCAGGGAGGTTGGATGCACGCGCTGCAGTAAGCTGCCAGTGTGAAGATATCGGACAACCATATTTCATTGGAAGAGCGGACCATATTTATTCGCATAGGTGTCTAGTTTAAGGACTAGTGCATAGATCCGTATCTTTTGCCCGTAGTTATTCAGAAATTCTTTACAAAATATATTTTTCGATTCGCTCAGTTCCCCCCAACGCAACACTAGCCTATGCACACGCAATCCAAATGCCCTAGATCCACATATCGCGATTATGATAACGCAGGTCTCTCAAAATCTCTCTAAAGACTCGAAGGGACTCCCGTTTGGCATCTAGGAGATGAAATTCATGCATGTCGCTATCTCCACCCTTGGCGTCGGAGACAAAGGGCGGGCACTCCAGCGCTGGTAGGGTATGTTTGCTGATTGGGGACCAGTCCTCTCGCCTCGAGTCAACTGACCACGGTTCTGGCGGTCCAGTGCTCGGGAAAGTTGGATCGCGCCTTTCCGACATGGTGCGAATGTCTGGCGGTGGACGGCGCGCGATACGGTACACCCAACGACAACCATAAGTCATGATGACCCCCAGATATTGTACAGTGGGGTCTGCGTCAAATGCATGAACAACCTGTTCACCCACTTGTTCCTTCCAAAGTCCGACCCAATCAATTGATTTAGAGTGATCTTTTGGCTCCGGTTTGATTTCAATGGTCATGATAACCCGGCGTATTACGGCTTCGGGTATTGCTGGGTACTGCTGCTGCGTGCGCTCGAGTACTTGCACAAAATCCGGAACTCTGACAGATCTGCGAAGACGTGCAGTTGATAGACCAGCGGTTGGCCTGGGTGGGGTTGACGGGGGGATGACATTTGGTAAAGTTTGGGAGCTCGATGATTGCGGCAATGGACGGGTGCCGACAGAGGCGTTAGTGAACGCATCCTTAGCATGAGCTCTCAAACGATCGACATGCTGTGTCGTAGGGCTTTCAAGGTCGGACACGAAACGCGGAACCTGGGGTTGAGGGCTAGGGGTTAATGTAGGTAGGGGTCCTCCAAAGAGTTCATGTGATCGGGGATTGAAAAAGTTTGGGGTGGAATTGTGTGGCACAAAGCGTGGTGCTGGAAGGTAAGAACCAGGGCGTCCTGGAGACATGTCCATATCTGAGGCGGATCTTGACGCTGCTGACCACGAGTCAGAAGTGTCAGTCTCCGGTGAGGAGCCACTATCATAGGCTGCAACAAGGGAATACTGGGGAATAGATGTGCATGCTGTTTGTGATCCGTCCGCATCACGAAATATATAGTTCTGCAGGACTTTGGCCCACACCCCGTACCAGGGACACTCTCTTCCATCGGCTTGAGCGGCCCGAATGGATAACGCAAGAGAGAAGTCGCGCATATCCAAGACTACCATTGGAGGAGTGTTCAGAGGAGTCTCCTGCGTAGACAGTTGGCCTTGTCTAGATCCCTAACATAATTGTAGTGAGCATTGGAGAATTTCAAGGTGTCTACATTAATTTACCGATGATGCATCCATAGCGAATGGCCTCATACCGCCACTGTGAGATGGGGAAATCTGGATACTCAAGGGTGGTTGACGCAATGAAATCGGAGAGCCCAACACTGCATTTTGACTCGCAAGTCCCTGAGAGTATGCAGATGAGGGAGCAAAATTTCGATTGGGTTGGGATGCTCGAGAAGGTTGATCTGAGCCTCGGCGAAATGACATGTTTTACAGTTTTTGGTAATGAATTTGCAGTTGAAGGCGGTACTTTATAGTATCGGCTTTATAATTGCATCAAGCGAACAATAGGGAAAATTCGTCCACAGTGGACACGGAAACGGCAGCATTATTGTGGAGCGCCAGCAAGGATCAGAAGATCAAGAGTTGAAGTGGAATTGAAGTGGAAGACAATTACCTTTTGGTGACGGAGTCAGGGGCATGACATGCCTAATATATTATTCATCCACAGTGGCGTGGGCACTGTGGCCAATGATCAGAACAGTTAAATAATTCAAGTTTTCATTAAGTGATTCGCTTCATCGATCGAAAAATGCCCTCCACTGCGAGCCAACTGGAACGGAGTCTAAGAAAACTTCAAGTGAGAGTCCGTATAACCATAAATCTATTTGAACCTCACCGTCCCTCATTCAGATTTCCAACTCCAAAGCAACGTCTAACTCGGAGGAGTGGGTCCCCGCTAGACGCAGCTTAGGCAGACCTCAGGTTGCTCTCGCTCGACCTCCACCGGCTGCCAATGGCCATCGTCAGTTTTTCGGTTTTCCCATCACCCTCGACGACCTTGAGAAACTGGGTACCATCGCTTACAACCACATTCATTCAGGCGAGAAACGTAGCCGCTTGTTCATGATCGAAAACTCCCCTAGTTTCATCGAGCAATCTCTTTATCTTCCCATTTGCACAGTTGCACGTGGCCAGGTGCTTGGAGAATCTGAGGATATCCCGTCTGAGTGCATGGCGTCGCCTACATCCGTGCAGTTGCTTGTAATTTGGAGGGATACCAATGCTGATGACGAGTGTCCCACGCCAGGCCAAGTGCGTGCCCTGGAGAGGAAGATTCAACGCTCACCGCGATGGTGGGTGGATTACCATCATCCTCGGTATTGGGAGTGCGTATGCATGTCTCTTTCGAATGCCGTTCAGCTGACTCTAACACCTCCTTTTTAGTCATGGCAACTGAGTGTCCTGCCATCTTTCCTCAACAATGTGATCGCTGTGTTACCGTCTACCACACTTATATATAGCTATTTCACTTGAATGTTGTTGCCGTGAAACCTGTAGTTCGTGTGGATATGTATACCATGTATATGATTCTGTGTTTTTCATACATCCACTCAGCATGCAACTTCATAGGTTCGTCCACTTTTCTCCATCATCATCGTTTAGATGTCATCGATCCAATTCGCCGGATGTCAAACATGTTGTCCCTTTATGATTGATGTTTCTCTCCATCATCGAAGGTAAGTTTTACTTCGTGCTCAGAAAGAACTCTTGTCAAGACAGGTGCCGCGAGGCTTATTGTATATGCCAATCCTCCAGAGTAAGCGAACTACCACCACTTCTCTTTCCATTGTTGTTTTCAGCCAACATCCATGCACTTTGTTCATGAGGTGGACGAGTGGCTATCTGTATCATTCTCGGAGGCCATCTTTTCCTCGGTGGCCGGCGGTTCACGAAAATTTCCCCAGCCTCCTTTTGGTTCATCTGTAAGAATGAGCTTGCCACCATGTGCTCCAAGTTTGAGGTGTTCGTCCAGATGTTATCGATTTATCCTTCACGTCATCACTGCCCCGCAGGTAGTTTCGGCACTGACTGGGCAAGTCACCGGCATCGAGGTTGCTCTGTCGTATTAGCCCTGAAGATTCTGGAGGTTCTTCATATTCGGATCGTTGAAAGTTTGGTCGTGGCTCTTCACCTTGTTCATTCAAGATTCAAGCAATAGATCACGCACGGTATCTGAAACATTGTCTCAATAGCCAGCATGTCTAGTATAACCCATAGAATGCAGGAAAAAGGAACTTGAAGTAAGTCAACTGCACACACAGACGATTCATTTTGATACCCAGGAGCTCCATGCCACAGAGCGTGCGCAGTAGTCGAAAAGAAGCACAAGACTTGTTGCTGGGAATTCAGAAGGCTGGCGCCTCGACGGCAAGCCTCATGCAGTCAATTGTATGAGGTCAAAGTGTTAAGCAAATTGAGTGTCGAAATCGTCACCTTGTTCGTGGTCGACATGTCTAGACATCTGTAGACGGGAGTCGTATTCGATTGAAGGCCTGTGTGACAAAGTTCTGCATGCATAACCGGAAATGCACTCACTTAGCTGGATGGAGACCCGTTTCAATACCCCTCTCGTTTTTGTCACTGATTCATGTAAGGGTATAGATATTACACGGATTATCCTATATATGTAAGAGCGTGATTTGGCTCCATGCTTTTTCGAATTAGCATCGTGAGGGGTGTCAATCAACAAGTACTCACGAGCAACTACAACGGATTATGTGCTATCACTGGCCCACCAGACACCCTTCGCTTTCCAAACTAGCCAGAGTCCTAGAAAACAGCCAACGGTATACATAATTATCCGCATCTGTCTGACGCCGCCTGCGCCAGAGAGACCGAATGCTTGCGCAGCTCGTCGAGAGGACTGAGACAAGGACGTTGAAAGGCCAGAGAAAGCGTTTCCCTACGTGGAAATATTAATATTTCAAAGCGAGGAGGGGAATCACTGAAGTACTGTGTCATCGAGAGTAAGATGTTGTCTTTCGGCATCATCGTAGATGTCTGTGGTAACCTGAAAGACCATTCAGAGGTTTGCAGAAAATAAGGTGGTATGGATCATACTCCACGAAGTGTGCGTATTTTCGAATGTAATTCGTCTAGTCGCTGGTCATTCTGTGCTTCATAGGTGTCTTCTGTGGTTCGTGACGAAGACATGGAAGGACTCCGAGGGAGAGATAGCGTGGGAAATTGTACAACGTCAATGTGTTCCTCTCCTTCAAGAGGCTACCTCTAGCATGAACTAGTCCACTTCACCTCATTCCAACAAAATTTACAGGGTCCTACATACTTTGGAGAGTTGAAGCTGGAATATGAACAACGCTACCCTGTAAGTGCTGAGTCGCCCCGCCTTATCACAAGATTGGAGTTGACCAATCCTTTTTACTGTTAGTCGATGAGAAACACGCCTAAGCACACAATTTTGTTGGTTAGACTACATCGCACAAGTGATTCATGGGCTTATCTGGTTGGCTCGAAAATACTCTTTGATGGTTATGTGATTGTCGTGTGCATATAAATTGACATGTCTGTAACAGTAACATATCAGCAACATGTCCATTCAAAGGGGTGTTTCTCTCGTTACTAGCTCTGCTCCGAACATTGGTCGGGGAACCGCGCTTCGTCTGTCCAGAGATGGCTTCGATATCGCTTTCAATAATGTGGCCACCAAACACAAGCATATTACCGTGGCAGTTGTAGCAGAAATTGAAAGCCTTGAGAGAAAGACACACATCGTTCCCACTGACGTCTCCGAGGAAGACCAAGTCAAGAAAATGGTTAATTCTGCTGTAGAACACTTAGCAGGGTTGGATGTGGTATGTCCGTAGGCTTCAATTGATTTTGTACTGACTATCACTCAACAGATGGTCGCAAACGCTGGTGTTGTTCAATTGCGTTTCCACCGAGCGCTTACTACTTGTTCTCATAGGTTGATTCAGCGAGTAATGATATCTGGGACCGGACCTTGCGAATCAATGGCGAGGGGTCTTTTGTGCTATCGGCACGCAGCAACATAAATGGTGAAGCAAGGCCGTGGCGGGCGTGTAATTGGCGCAAGTTCGGTGTCCGGAAAGATCGGTCAGCTCATTGTATCTAACTTTGTGGCCCACTGAGGGTCTTTCAGGTACACCTGCCGCCGCCGCATATTGCGCTAGTAAATTCACCATTCGCGGTTTGCCGGTAGGTATTCAATGCTCTCAGGTTGCCGTGACCAACAGATTTCCCGCTCTCGACTCTCGAGCTCGGTAAATACGGCATCACTAGTACTACTGTAGATTCGTACGGTATCATCATGCCTCCAATGCGTGCGTCCGCGTTTGCACCAATACCTCGCGAATGTGGAAATAACGCATATAACACCCAGTGTTAGATCTCGTAGATCGTTAATATGATTCGGAGAAAGAATCCCAGATCTACAGCGCTCAAGTACGAGACTTTTCGTCTACCGTACCTCGCCATCGGGAAACCACCCACCCAAGCACAATATGCCGGGGGATATCGCCAGTTTCGTAAGCTACATTGCATCGAAGGAAGCACCCTTCATCACTGGCGACTCACGAGTCCCTTTGTCGCGGTGGATCGCGACGTAGCTGACTCCGTCCGATCCCATAGGACAATACGTAAGAACGATGTGCAGTGACAAAACTGGATGCTAACTTAACCCCCAGATCTCGGTAGACGCCATTAAGAATGAGTCTATAATAAATCCCTTGTAAAACGATATCAGTGCGTGTTTCGAATAGTCACTTTTTCCTGAAAATTTCTGGTCCATGTAGTGTGGAAGGTTATGGCAGAAGGTCTGCTACACGTGTTGATCGTGGGTCCATAACAGCAACTGGCCCGTTTTCGAAGCAGCAATAACGAAAACGATGAATCTTGCAGGGTTTGGTCGTAATGGCAGAGGCGTCCGAATCGGAATCCAGATGGTTTATGCCACGAGGTATTACAGCCATTTACGGTCAACTACTTCAGACAGCTTCATCCGTTAACATCGGAGGTTTCTATCATGTACAATCTTACACCCCGGAACACCTTGAAATTCCCGATAGACTGCCAATCTGTGTCCCCTCAACGGAACCGATTACACTACCGCACGAGGTTCCAGATCATCCAGACCGTGGCCATACCAGGGACGAGGCAACGTGGTTATTATTGCCGTTGGGGTTGTCTTCTACGGCGAGGAATATTCCAAGAGCAGGTTAGTGTCTGAATGTGACCAATTAAGACACCTCCAAGCGAATATGAAAGGGTCCAGGATTCCTCTGGCATATATAATCCTCTGGCATCACTGTTGTTGATCTGGCAAGTCCATCATCTTCTACTATATCTATGTCGGCTCAGAAAGGGATCGCACTTATCACAGGATCTGCTCAAGGTATTGGTCGAAGTATCGCCCTGCGGCTTGCGAGGGACGGCTTCGATATTGCTTTGAACGACCTTCCTACGAAACGCGAGCAGCTGGCTACTGTGGCTAGTGAAGTCGAGGCATTAGGACGCAAAGTGTGTATCGTGATTGCAGATGTGACAATCGAAGAGGAAGTCAAGAACATGATCGCTGATACCGTAAAAGAGCTGAGTAGATTGGATGTGGTAGGACTCTCAGATCTCCCTTCGTCGAAGCTTGCTTATGTTTCCACAGATGATCGCCAACGCTGGGGTTCCAGGAGCCAACACAGTTTTGTCAAGTAAGTTCACCATTCTTTTGACTATGTGCTGCAGTCTCATGACATAGTGTAGCCACTGTTGAAGATTGGGAACGCATATTCGCTGTTAACACCCGTGGCGTCTTCTTGTGTTATAAATATGCCGCAGAACAAATGATATCCCAGGGCCGCGGTGGTAGGATCATTGGTGCAAGTTCCATTGCCGGAAAGATCGGTAACCCATTCCGCGTGAAGTAAAGGTCGAAGGGTTGATATTGTACTATCTGCAGGTTTTCCATCAGCTGCTGCATACTGCGCTAGCAAGTTCGCCGTCCGCGGATTGACACAGACGGCTGGTGAGCAGAAACATCTTCAATTGTGAATGGTAGCTGAATCCGGCCAAGCTCTTGAGCTCGGAAAATATAATATCACAGTCAATGCCTATGCGCCGGGTGTGATCCAAACCCAGATACGTATGTTCTGTGTCAACATGTAGCACATAGCTCGAAGCTGATCGCTTCGTGAACTCAGTGGACAGCATTTCTGACCCATCTGGAAATGTCAGTCTGGGAGACGAGGATTCGACGAATTACCTCGTTCAGGTCTGTTGTTTCCTACATCTGTCTCAGTAATGTTGACTCACTCGCGCAGCTAATGGGGAACCGGCCGATCAAACACAATGGCCAACCAGAAGATATTGCAAGTATTGTCAGTTACTTGGCATCAAAAGAGGCACATTTTATTACAGGTGAGCTCTCATTTTCCGTTCGTTCCCTGTAGCTTGTTTGACGCTATCCTGAAACAGGACAATGCGTAAGTGCACAGTGCTGTCCACCTAAGTTTCAAGGTATTCACTATACTGCAGATTTCTGTCGACGGAGGCATTGTTTTATCTTAGATATCTTCCGAACCCATTTTGCAAAAAATGTATCTTCGTCGACAACGGTGGAGTTGTTTGTTTCATTCTTGTCGGGAAAAGGCAAATTCCGACTCTGCTGTGATCTGCAATGTTAACGTTTCTGCAAGCTGTTCAAGTCTGGCTTTAATTTATTGGGGCTAGGTATGTTCAACTGAGAAGACCGTATTCAGTATCGCTTCATAATGGTCTTGAGAACTTTGGGATCCCCTTCGCTATTGGGTGAGTTCGATCTATTATTACTCAAGATGACCACCGAGTCGGTACTCCGAAGCGCCTTGTGATTCTGAAGCGAACTGTAAAGCTTGTAAATTCTATTCCCAGGAGCTTCATCATGTGCTGCCGTTCTTTGGCCGTTCTGGTCATCATGATAAGGGTCACTTCAAACATCGCAAAAAGTACTAATCTTCATAGATAACCTTGAGACTACTCGATCGATACTCCCGATGTCTCAATCGAAAGGTGTCGCCCTCGTAACAGGCTCAGCGCAAGGACTTGGCCGTGCAATAGCGATCAGATTGGCGCAGGACGGCTTCGATGTCGCTCTCAATGATCTTCCTGCAAAACAAACAGTACTGGAAGACCTCGCAGCTGAACTGCAGCGAGGTGGGAAATCAGACGGTCGCTACCATCCCAGAACATGCGTTGTGCCTTGCGATGTCAGTAAAGAAGATGAGGTGAAGCACATGATTGACACTGCAGTTGACGTTCTAGGGAGCTTGGACGTCGTGAGTAGCAGTGCAGAATACATGATAATTGGACTCATGACATGCCGCCACAGATGATCGCGAATGCTGGAATTGGTATCATGACAGATATCTTAAGTGGTGCGTGAATCGATCGTGAAACAAACCTGGCATACTCACTTTCATTCAGAAACCATAGAAGGTTGGGAACGTGTTATGCAAATTAACGCTACCTCTGCATTCTTGTGCTATAAATATGCCGCATTGCAGATGGTAAAACAGGGGCGCGGCGGTCGCATCATTGGTGCCAGCTCCATGGTAGGAAAACAAGGTAAGATCTCCCTGATTGGAGTGTGGCGCCCGAAAATACTACATCTACTATGAAGCCGAGCCCGAGTTGCTGTCGTACAGTGCAAGCAAATTTGCTGTTAGAGGCTTAACTCAATCGGCTGGTAAGTTTATTGTCTCATTCTTGTAGATTAGTGCTGACGATCACATCAAGCACTGCAACTCGGTCGGTATGGAATCACAGTTAACTCCTATGCCCCGGGCATCATCGAAACACCTATGCGTAAGTGCTACAGAATGATGTTTGCGTTCTGTCCCTGTAGGATTATGGACAGTTATCGAAGCGAGGGCTGTGGCTGAAAATCGAGGCGACGAGGTCGACTACTTTCAAAAGGTGCGACCAGGATATTCATGTCACGATAACATGCCGCGGCTAACTGCGACACAGAAAATTAACGCCTCTGCAGTTGGATACATCGGACAGCCGGAAGATGTCGCCAGCGCTGTTGCGTACCTAGCTTCTAAGGAGGCACATTTCATCACAGGCAAGCTTCCATTCCGCGAGTGCTGTATGCGAACTAACCTCTAGCCCTGTGTATGTTAGGACAATGCGTAAGTTGAACTGAACCAATGGTATGTTTAGTGACTGAGACGAGGAACCGGTTACGCAGATATCCATTGACGGTGGTTTGATACTGTCTTGACGATATTAGTCGCAGCACCGACAGGCGACGTACAAGTGTGTAGTGCCCATGTAGTAACTGGTGCGAGACGGAAGATGCATCAGGAAACCGGCCTGGAGATGATTTTGATAGATATTTTTGGCCAAATCAACTCAAATATGTTCATATCATATCCCAATACATAGTTATATGTAAGCACCAGCACAATGGCACTGAATGACGAGAAATTGCAAGAAAACTCTAATATTGGTGAAAATATGTATGTCTCGCAAATATGTTGCCTCGTAGATAAACCATTGAAAGAAGTTCAGCATCACGTTAAAAATGGTCATCTGCTTGCCTGAACTTGACTTTCCGATGATCATTTACAATAGTACCCAGTCGGCAATCAAGAGCTGCAAAATTCTCATAATATTGGCGGAAAATGGTCGTTGTGACATGTCAGGGTGATGCGTTGTCATTTACTAGCAGTATCACTGACGTGTTTGAGGTCGGTGCTACTGTGCCACCTACCGAAAAGTGGAAGATTGGTCTGTAAAGCGTGTATAATTTGCGAATAAGAGTTGAATCAAGACTTGCCATATGATAACGATATTTACATGATGCACAGTGGCTGGCACGGCTCTTCATTTGCTACCGTTGAGAGAGTCCTAGAGGCTAGACGGGCATGGAGCCGGGGAACTCCGTTTGCCTATCTACTGTGAGACTTCAACCTAGCATAAACTGATTCAACATATTTTTACTGCCTGAGTTCAGATCTCGTGCTAGTTTTGCACCAAAAAATCATGTAGAGCCAGAACTAAATAGGATGACTTTGCTTGTCCCAAACTGTATATGGTACCAATCTCGCCGATCTGGCGCCTTAGACCGCTCGGTCATCTGTCCTTGAAGCAGGGGGGAGAATATGACTATAGTTGGTAAACCAACGTGGCTCCGGAATGCAGAAATGATTGATTCACTCTGAAACGGGGGGTGGGGCGAGACTGTTCGTGGCAAGCAATATTAATTAATAAGTGGGGCATAGGGATGGGTGTCATTAAATGACAATTACTTCTTGCTCAGTGCTTGCCGCCGGACAAACTCATAATAATCTCCTCTCCGCCCAAGAAGCTCATCATGGGTGCCAGATTCGCTGACCCGGCCGTCCTTGATAAAATGGCTGCAAATTAGTGAGAAAGTGTTCACGAGTGACGATGCCCTCGATTCACTCACATTCGATCAGCGTTCTGGATAGTCGAAAGGCGATGGGCGATAGCAATCGTCGTGCGGCCTTTGGCAGCTTTGTCAAGAGCTTCTTGCACGACCTTCTCTGAGTTCGAATCTAGGGCTGACGTGGCTTCGTCAAGCAGAAGAACCTTCGGGTTTCGAATCAGCGCACGAGCGATTGCTATACGTTCTGGATCATCGTTTCAGCGAACAGAAATAAGAGTATCCATCAATGAATGATACACACGTTTTTGACCCCCTGACAGCTGGGAACCCTTGCCACCAACTTCAGTATTGAAACCACTATGATCATGTCAGTAAGCATCAAGTTCGCGTAGTTCCGAAGTCTGACTCTGGAAGTGATTGGATAAAATCTAGTATATTGGCATCACAGCAGGCAGCCTCGATCTCTTCCTGTGTTATCTCAAATTCAGGTCTGGCGGCACCAAGCAAGATATTGAAGCGGATGGTTCCCGCGTACAATGTCTGCAAGACAAGCAGTCAGCTCTTTCCACCGAGAGCTTGAACCACGAGGGAATTCACAGGCTCTTGCGACACGAGTGAGATCTGCTGTCGATATGCCCGGACATTGAACTCGTGGATGGGCTCTCCGTCGAGCGACACCTGTCCGGAAGACGGTTCGTAGAAACGCTCTAGTAACTGGATGCTGCACGGAACTCTCAGCAGCCTGTTCGAACGCGGTACAGTGGCAAGACTTACACTGTGCTCTTACCGCAACCACTGGAGCCGACTAAGGCGACATAAGTTCCAGGTTCGACGGTAAGCGACAGGCCACGAAGAACACGGAATCCGGGACGCGTGGGATATCTGAAATGAACGTTCTCCAGCTTTATATGGCCCTTGATGGCGTCACTTGAAACGTTTTTGCCTGCGGCTGACTCTGCATCGATCGTAGGAGTTGAATCGAGGAGCTTGATAATTGCGTTGGCGGCCCCTTTGGCCAATGAAACGTCGGGCGTATAGGCAAAAACGTTACCAGCCTGTGTTGCACCAAACGTTATACTCTGCCAATTGTTGTTCGCTTCAATAACGTTCGGAGATTGGACGAGATGACCGTACGATCAAAGCAACGAAGAAAGATTGCGTAGAAATCTCCAACCGCGAAACGAGCGTCGAACCATACCAGAAAACCAGGGCAATTACCCAGAACGACATGGCCTGGGAGAGCGAGAACAGCATGTTGCTCCAGAACGCTGTCCCAGTGGATTGTCTGACGAGTCCTTCCAAGCTCGTCCCGTAAAGATAAAGGCAGTCCTCTTCTCGAGTCAACGATGCAACAGTGCGAATGGCCGCAGCGGCTTCGCATGCGATCTGAGCAGAGCTTTCATGTGCTGCCTTGTTCTTCTGATCTTTCAGAACGACGACTTGCTAAAAGGCGCGTTTAGCACGACGGGGACTTACTATGCAAGCTACGTACCAGACGTATGTAGCCTGCGGACACCAGCATAGGGAAACATGCTACATGCCGACGAAATAGGTAAGAACAAGGTGAGAGTGTTGAACACGGGACGCACCCATGCCTAAAATAGCCGGCTTCCAAGCATACGCAAAACCAATGGCCACCCCAGCGATCAGAGTTGCGATGGATTGAATGATTCTGTCCACGGTCAATAATGATGCCACATGGGAGGACTCAAGATACTCACGCTCCTAGAGTCACGCCAGCGAGACCATTGATCTTGTGGGGATTCTCGCTCAAGCTTGAAGTCAGAGCGCCGGTCTTACACAGTCCAGTGAGAGTCTGAACGAGCTGAGTTGGATGGAGAACCCACACTGTTCTTGTCATCGTCAAAGTACTCGACTGATTCCATGAGTGAGAAAAAAGCAATCGAGCAATCGAGCACTCACTGTCTTGTCGGAGGATGGCTTTGAAGCTCAGTGAACGAAGCTTGGCAGTCAGGACAGCGGCCGCAGAAGAAAATAAGTAGTTCTGCGAACCAATAAAGAAAGCATACAGGATGGCGAGAATGAAAAACCTGGGTCGAGGTGAGCATCATCGCGATCTCCAGGCAAAGACATAAACTCAACCAGAGAGCATTCCTGTCGCCTTGGTAGCGGCGCTCAGAGTTTGTGATCGCAGTGAAGCCGGAGATCGCGTGACCTACCGATGGCATGTCAGGATACATGGCTTCGGTTTTGTTTGGCAAAAGGACTTGCCATAAATAATACTAGATGTGGCACCAGCGGCTCCAGTGCCTGCGGAAACATATGAGTGTAGCTGACGTCATGTGCTTCGCGAACCTACATATGGCACAGAGAGATCCAATCACGTATCGGCGAAAGCCTTCGCGGTGAAGGCCAGCGATGCGTCTCATCAAATAGAATAGATCGTAGTCCCCTTCTCGACCCCGGTCCCCTACTTTCTCCTTTAGTTGGCTGATGACATCACTTCCGACGGAGCGTGTGGTGCTCTTCCGATCGAGGAGGTCCTCTGGCCCAGGCTTTTCTAAATCTTCCTCGTGACTTGATATCACTGCATCCAGATCCTCGTCTTTATGACCCTCACGAAGAGTTTGTGCTTTGATGAGACGAGAGTACGCGCCATTCTCGTCTGCCAGCAGTTCAGTGTGAGTCCCTCGCTCCAGTACGAGTCCATCGCCCATTACGACTATACAGTCAGCATCTTGGATCGTCGACAAACGATGAGCGATGCTGATGGTGGTACGACCAGCAGCCGCCTTATCCAAAGCATCTTGCACGATCCCTTCAGAACGAGTATCGAGAGCACTAGTTGCTTCATCGAGTAACAAGATCCGCGGATCAGACACAATGGCTCGCGCGATGGCGACGCGCTGTTTTTGTCCTCCCGACAACAGCATGCCTCGCTCACCAACCATGGTGTCATATCCTCGTGGCAAATGGCTAATGAAGCCATCTGCGTTAGACTTGATGCAGGCTGCTTTGATGAGCTGAAATTTCTCCTCGTCGGATGCATCCTCGTATGGCGTGCCAATGAGACCGTGTGCGACGTTGCCTCCGATCGTCGTCGCGAAAAGAACGGGCTCTTGTGAGACGAGACCGATCTGAGAGCGTAACCATTTGATGTTCAGCTCACGTAAGTCAGTTCCGTCAAGCATAACGGAACCGCTGAGTGGATCGTAGAAGCGTTCGGCGAGAGATACAATCGTGGATTTACCAGATCCAGATGCGCCAACGAGAGCAGTGGTTTTTCCAGCCAGCACAGTGACATTAATACCTTTCAGAATCGGAACATCAGGACGAGATGGATAGCTGAATTTGACGTTCTCGAATGTGATCTCGCCAGTGACTTTTGCAGGTTTTAGTCCCCCTGGGTCTGCAGAGTCGATATCCGGGATACGCTCGATGGTAGCGAAGAGCTTGGCGGCAGCGCCACGGCCACGCGTAATGGCTTGAAGCATGTTGAGAATTCCGAACTAACAGTGGGACCACGTTTACCTTGCAATTCAGGCATAAGTTGGGCAAGAGACAAGGATCCAATTAAGATGGACATGAGGACATTCACAACCTGTCCGGCGTTAGCTGCCAACCAATGTTAATCATGCAATCTCGCGATACAAAAATAGAGACATGCCCTCGCCCTCGTTTATGAGGGTAGTTCCAAAATCGAATGCCAGTGCGTATGCACTGTAGACCACGAAGAAACATCCAGCCAAACCCCATACCTTGCCAAACACTCGCTTTAGAGTCAAAGATGCGAGAGACATCGACGATATTGTCGAATATCCCGGACAAGACCTTTTGCGTCCCAAAAGCGTGCGCGGTGCGAATCGTGGATATGACCTCTTCCGCAAGACAACCTGCCTCAGCCACATGCTTCAAGGATAATCTGGCACCGAACAGAGATCAGAGCTTCCGGACGATGTCGACATTAAGTACACTCACTGCGTGTATTGGGACACAAACTTATTCCTGGCGCCGCCTATGATTATGATGCACGGAATCATGGACGACAAGGCAAGAGCGAGACGCCCATGATCGGGCATATGCAAGAATAAAGCCAACGAAGAATGTGCTGATGAAAGTGACTGCAATAGTGACTTTTTCAGATATCCCCAGTTGTACCAAGTCTATTTCATAGTAACGTTACTCCGACTATCCACCTTCGAAAAGTCCAGTGTGACTTACGAGTGTCTGTTTGAATGCGCGTCACGACCTCTCCAGCCCCGACATTATCGAAATAGGCGATTTCTTGTTTAAGGACAGCCTGAAAGATACCTCTCTCGTATTCTTTTCCCATTAACCTCTGAGGTATAAGCCCACGTGTACATGTAGAGATACGTGCAAACAAACATCATGATACCTGGTTCGAGTTCAGGCGGTTACTAGATGTCGTTCTCATCGAATAAAGAGCTTACCAATGTAACTAAGGTAAGAAGCATCCAGGCCAGCTTTACGGCGGAACTCAGATGCAGCAGCATCCAGTGCCATCTGCGCCTGCTCAACCGCATTCGTGTTGTTAGACTGTAGCGATTGATGGTACGCGTTTTCTGCCAAACCAAATGCAACGAAACCCTTGTGTCAAGTTACCAAACACCAAAGTCATCATAGGCTAGGATGGAAAAATGAGGAAGATGCGGTAATAGCTCGCAAATAAAAACTCGCCTGCGACGCGCCAGCGACAACAGCACATATTACGCCAAGGAGGTCTAGCATTATTTCAAAGCGAGTTGAATACCTGTGTCGGTGAACTACCACGGTTCAGTCAGAAAAGTGGGATGATAGGCTAACCGAAATAGCGATAAGAATGACGCAGGAACGGGTGTCTCTGCTGCTTTTGCGTTCTCAGCTTCGCTGTCAAGACGTTCTTCTTCTTTATATGGCTTCTTTATACCAGGGGAGAAAGGCTGGGATGTCCTTTGGCTTGTCTCTAATTTCCACAGCGTCATCTTCTGGAGATGTGAGCTCCTTTGAATAGGCAGGTTCCTCTCATCGGGAGCGGCTGCAAGACCCTCTGATGCATGTGGGGGTAGGTAAAGTGTATTCTGCATCCATGATTGAGTGCAGCTTGGGCGGACAGCTACAGGAAATTCACGCATTTATCTGGGTCACTGCGAACCGTTCCAGAGTGCCCGGGTGTCAATCCAAGTTCGACCTAGTACTGTCACGCACATGTCAGACGACGCGGCTTGAAGCAGGATGTCACAGCTTTGAACTTGCTGGCGCATTTGACTGTTCCGTTTGGGATCCATAATAACCTGCCACTTGGCACTTGCCAACCAGACTTGAAGCATATTGATAGCAAATCGAAAGAGTACTAGATAGGAACAATTTGCCGGATTCCGCGCGATGTACATCTAAGTTCTGACAGACCTGCAGCTCTGTACTCTGTTCGGGTCCAGGGAATTTGGTCGAATGTTCACCAGCCGGCAAATACCGAACTCACCAAGTCGACTTTGTTTAGCCCACATCAAGGCACGCACATCTCAGCCTGTCATGTCTGCCAGAACATACCACTTCAACTCGCATTCCCTGTTATCAATGCTTATTACCAAGTGCTCCCTCCGATAAGTCTCTCTCAGCGGTGTCGTTCTCGCCGTCCATCTTCCCGACCATCATAACCAGATGGCCCTCCTCCCTCAAGCCCTCCCATCTCTCGTATCCTTTTGCGGCCCGCCGCGCGTAGCCGCTACTATCTTACCCGGAAGACCTGTACAATCTCTTGCACTCGTAGGACAGGATTACGTGACTGAACTAGATTTGTCCCGAATGGCGCTCACCAGCGTCCCTCTTCGTCATCTGGATTTATCAGCCATGTTGGTCACCCCGACATTGCTGCGAAATTTATCCAGGAATCTTAATGCGGTCGAGTTGTTGAAGGTGAAGCTTTTGCGTTGAGGCATACTCTGCATTTTGCAGGCATCGTGAGTTTTATTTATTTTTGTTGGCAGTCTCGATGTCTTGTCTCTCGTGGCTGATGATCAAATTTTGCCGTCGTAGGGATTACTAGCAGCGCTTTCAAACCTTCTCGGCGCATTTCGCCATCTTTCAACGTTTGACCTCTCGCCTACGCACGTAGACTACAAGGGGCTCAGTGACAGCGCAGAAGAGTTCTCACTCTGTCAATCATGGCAGAATGCCTGTTCCTCTATGGCGCGTCGTCTTTCTATTCAAAACAGAATGGACGTTCCAGGAAGGCGATAATACGTGGCTGGCCGTTTCATCAGGAGGGTCGCGGAGGCGTGTGAGTGACTTCTTCTGGCTTTCGTGGCGTGCTTTTAATGACCGAACGCTAACTTGGCATCCTCCCTCGTAGCCCGTGTTGTACTCGTCGAAGAAGTTCGTCGTGTCCTGATCTGACCTGATATCTATTATTACGATAATCCAGTTTGTTTGTTGGTTTATTATTCCCTCCTGCCAATGTACGATTTTTTATGTCGCGAGGGATGAAAGGTACATCAATGTTCGCTGGCATTTGAATGTACTTGTGCGACTTTGATCTTGGGCGGACAAAATTGACAGAGTGAGAGGTACAGCTGGCCCTACGTCGTTCCACCCTGGTGCTAGTGAGCAAAGTCTACCCGCTGAAAATTAGAAACCCTTGGTCGCAGTGACTCCGTCAGGACGATATCATTGGCGGATAAGTAGAATGAAATATTAATGCCAGCATGAAAGGCATTCTGCACCTGAGCAAACATTCAAGATTTGCGATGAGTTGCGCATTGCTTTGTTAGACAGCAACCCCAAGCACCACGCAGGTAGGAGTGGGGAGAATATTAATAGTGTAGGATGAAGACGTGGATAGTTGGTCTCTGCTTTGAAGGTAAGTAACTATAGGGGACCTGTCATATGAAACTAAAGTACTATCGTCAAGGTAAGAATGAAAACCACTCAGAGATCACTGGTGTTCAAAAAATACATACAGCTACAATACTTCTAGCGTCCTGATGTCCATCATGCTGTGAACAGAAGCCACGTCCCTGACTTGTGCGACGATATCACGATCTGACGCCATCCTCTTGTATTCTCCCCCACGCTGCTGCCCTAGCAAAAATGCGCCAAAAGGCTGCCCAAGGCGAACAATCAATCGCAACGCTCGTGAGTGGGATTCCAAATCATCCAGCTCCTCTTCTACAGGCGAACCGCCGGGCGATTCGTCAGAGTCGTCTAACGGAGACCCGGGCTCGGACCAATCTCCTATGCTCTCCACATCATCTGCAAAGGCAGGGTGCTCTGCAAAGTCTGGCAGCTCAAGGAGACAATGATCCCATGGACGGACAAGCAAGAATGTCTGTCTAGTGGGCTTTGCTCGCGAGAATTGAGTCAATGTCTCTTCGGTGGTGATCAACAGGTCACGAAGCCCGTCTGCCTTGACTCCATACGTGAAACGAATCTCCTGAGCTGGACTATGCCTCCGTCTGACTTCCGTGACACGGAATGTGATGCAAGGCAGATGTAATCTGCAGTTTGCGAAGCGGGGAGCGCTCGTGTTGTCAAGCAGGGTATAGAATTTCGAAGCAAATTCCACAGGCACCGTATTTTGCAGTGAAGAGACCGATAACTGAATCTCATCTTCAGACAAAGATGGCAGGGTGCGAGGAAGAGCTGCATATGAGGTAATGTCGGCCGGAAGACAACTATTGAACTCGGATGGTCGTCCGACCCAGTCAAGGACAGTAATGTCACCCGACCGAGCCACGATCTCCTGCAGGAGCCGCCCAAGCGCGTTTTGCTTCTTCTCGCCATAAAGGATAGGTAGTTGGACGCCGAAGATGCCAAACAATGAATATGCAATGTCTTCCTGTACGGTGGTGACACGGGCAGACGCCCATTGGAGTTTCTCTCGGGCGGCTCCCATCCCCGGTTGGTAGGCGACGAGGGCGCATGCATCTATTCCTGTCACATCCTGCAACTCCCCCATGATCATGGAAGACTCCTTGTGGTTAAGAGAGCGGTCGTCGAGATATGGTGTCCAGTCCTGTTGGTAGAAGCGAATGACTTTAGGAGCAAGAAATTCCGGGACGGTCCATCCTCGGGTGTTCCAAGCGCTCTTCCCCAGTGCACCAGACTTGGACAAAGGCGGAACATCCGACAGGTAGACGGCCGTGAGTGCTGAATGGCGATACCAGGCAAACATGGAGTTGAGTGATGTTGAGAGTTCGACGTTGTTATTCTGGTCGATGCAACACGAATCAACCCACGCCCAGTGATACCCAACATCGCGAGCAACTTTGCAAAAATTCTGCAACTTCATGAGACCGCCAGCCGCCTTCAACTTGTACACGACTTTGCCCTGGATGTTGTGCAGCAGCGGCTCTCTCCCTTCCCATCTATGTGACAACATGGCGCAGCGGAAGTATGCCGCCACTGCGTCTGCGATGCGCTCCATTCGGAGGTCTGGATGCTTCATGGTCGATAACAGAAGCTCTGTGTACTCTGTGCTGGTCTTGAAGGCGCATATCTGCGCTTCTCGGCCACACAAGAGTCCAGTGGCAGTATTGAGTAGACGAAGTGGGGCAGCGTCGAGTTGAACGCCAATGACCTTTTGAATAAAAATTGCTGCTTCGGAGGGACTGACATATTGCTCGAAAAAATCTGAGGAAAGAGTTAAACATCTTTACGCATGGGTTATGTTGGGCTTACTTCGTATTTGCGTGTCGGGAGCATCGTCCAACTTCAAGAGCATCATTTGGAGGGTTTCCATAGCTTCATCATAGCGTTGCGCGCCATGAAGCGCTGCATGTTTCAGCTGGTATCCAACGTGAGACGATGGGTTGAGTTCGATGACCTATGCGTCGCCGGAGTGAGCATTGGCTGCAAAACAGTACATGTGATTCCACCTTGTGCGCGTCAACAAGCACATCTTCCCATAACGATATTCCCAACCTGGCCTTACTGCGGTTTGCAAGGATGGTGTCGCTTGGAGAATTGAGGTTGATCACCGCAGAGTATAAGGCAATAGCCCTGTCGTAATCGCATGCAGCGAGGGCAGCATCTCCGTCGGCAGAACAGAGCGGGCTGCATTCTTGCTTGAAAGCTGAGCGAAATGAGGGAAAGGATTATAGCCTGCGTGAACATTATGGACTCTAGACTTGCCGTTGGACCAGTCGAGGTAGATGGCTTTTGTATTTTGATCACTTTTATCCAACATGTCTCTGTGCGATTCGAGGGCTTCTTGAAATCGACCTGCTCGAAGGAGCGCGTCGCACTGTTTCTGGTGTGCGTTTCGCCACAAGGACTTTAGGTCCCATCCGAAGAGCTGTAGAAAGCACGGAGTTCGGCGTGAAATCATGTTCAGAAGAAACATATCAACATACCACCACAAAATCCTTGTACATAGAATGAATGGGGGATTTAGATGAGAAAGCGCTGGCATTGACAGCGTCAGTGAAGTGGTCAGCAGCTTCGTTGTGCCGCCCGTCATCCGTGGCATTGATTCCAAGTTGAACGCACAGATATGCCTGATGCGCGAAGTTCAGAAAGATCAGCGTCAAGCCACGAATGTGGTGTTAATTAAGAACATGACACTCACTTCCACGACACGACATGCAAGAGTATCAAGACAGACGACAGCTGGCTCTCGTATGAGGAGCATTGCCTCCTCATGGTAATCTGCATTGAAGATAGCGATGGCCTAGAAACCGTAATGAAGTAGGAAGTATGTAAGGAAAATTTAACGTGCCTTAATCAAAAGAATGAAAAGAATGATCCTTGAATTTTTGTTCGCGAATAAGAACGCGACGTCAAACGCTGTCCTCGCTTCCGGGACCTGCTTGTTTCCGCAGAAGGCAATGCCCTTGGAGATATATCCTATCACGGATGGCTGAATGTTGACGGACTATGTCACGGTGAAAGTTAGCGCTTCATAAGGGGCCCGTGATGTGTCAATGTATTTCACCTTCATTGCATCCTGAAGCGCATGGTGCCAGTGGTGTTTGCGTGCCATAATCAATGAGCAGTCGGCATATGAGGTATAGTTGTTAGCATCGGTGTTGATATCTTGCGTGAGGAGCTGTTCAGCGGTAGACCAGTCCCTCGCAATGCACGCATGGTGGGCAGCTGTGTTGAGGAGGATCTGCGGCGTGAAGCATGCTCGAATAGCGTTATCAGAGTCAAGGATGGAAACTTCCCTTTGAATCAGAGACTTGAGCCTTGGCGTCAAGACGCGAGATGAGATGTGATGAAGGAGTGGAAAATCACCGGGAACTTACTAAATTGGGTACTGCCCACTCTGAAATCATATCCTGACCTCCGCTGAGGATGTGCTTGCCGTCCCTGGAGAAAGTGACAGATGCTGTCGCAGATGTGTGCTGGATTCGGAAATGGCTATGGTTCGTCGATCAGAGAGCCGCCAGAGACGGACATGGTTGTCACTAGATGTGGTAGCGACAAGTGCGCCGGCGGGATGAATGGCAATAGCATTTATAAAACCAGCGTGACCCGTCCAGGGACCGCCGACATGTTGCCATGTGAATGCATCCCACTTCTGTATGGTCGGATCCTCCGTATAACCCCCTGAGAGAAGGCATGTGCCATCGGGCGTCCACGCGAGTGACATGTTCCATGCATTGTGACCCTTGAAGTTTGCAACGAATTGTCTGGTTCTAGTATTGTATATTGCGATATTGCGGCTTGCAATGGCAAGAAGTTCGCCAGATGGCGAATATCAAACGGAGTGGACGCCACCATCACTATCGTGACGCTGAAGTGTATTCCCCTGCCATGTTATCGTGCTCCGCAGCGTCGTTTGTGGGTCCGAACCAGTGGCAAGCATTGTTCCATCGGGGGAAAAGTCCAGGGATAAAATATGCCCGGTGTGGGCTTCGATGGGTTGGGTGAGTGATTCCCCAGTTTCTCCGTGCCAGGCGATAAGCTCTCCATTTTTATCACCGCTTGCTATGAGTTTTCCATCTCGTGATACCGCCAATGCCAACACCTCACTGCGATGCCCCTCCATCTTCTTCAGCATAATACCTGTCTTCAAGTCCCACAGACAAAGTGTCTTGTCATCCGAGCCAGTGACCATACGTCGTCTATCGGGGAAAAGTGCGACGGCCATCACGGAGCTCTCATGATATTCAAAAACTCGATCGGGTGAAGTGATTGGAATAAGCTGCGACATTTCATTGGAGGTTGATGGCATTGAGGACGGTCTAGGTGTATTGTGCGTGTTTATATCTAAGAATCTGAGGAGCATGGTAGCTTACGTACGCAAGCACATACGTTCATCTCGCCTCTGTAGATTACAAAGGATGTGATGTGCTTATACAGTTTGTAATCGCTCGGAGTCAATGTGTACATGTGGAACTTGGCCTCACCTGACGGGAAAAAATGTCAGAACACATTAATATTATATATACTATCGTTCCCCCCTCCCATTATACGGCTCGGTCGGGCTGTGTGCATTGTCTGTCCTTTCCCTGCCCATGTATGGCGCTCAAAAGAGGACTGTCCGTTTGGACGCGGTGAATATGTAGGCGCCACACGGGACCACCAAGCCACCGGTACCACGTCGACCGCAACCCCTCAGCACGAGCGCACTGTCAGCATAGGTCGAACCCGAGCACCCACTCAGGTAGGTGTGAGGAAGATGAAGGCGTACTACTAATGGCGTAGGACGAAGAAGTGGTGCCTAATGGATAGGTTTCCAACATCCGCTTCGAAGGAAAGTGTAGGGTATCTGTGCATGCATGTATGATACTATATGTCGTCAACGTACAAATGAAAACCGCTCAGATATCCCTGTTCTTCATGTGTACAGCTATGATATTTCTATGGTCTTGATCTCCATCATGCCGTGAACAGAAGCCATGTCTTTAACTTGTGCAATGATATCATGATCTGATGCAATTCTCTTGAATTCTCCAGAGGGCTGCCGCGCTAACAAAAATGCGGCAAAAGGCTCTTCAAGGCGAACCATCAATCGCAATGCTCGCGAGTGAGACTCCGAATAAACTGGCGCATTTTCTGCTGGGGACGAAATCGTGCAACGAAGATTTGGGCACGGCCTGATCCTCCACTCTCTGCGTATTGTCCTCAGGGTCAGGCAGCTCAAGGAGATGACGACTCCATGGACGGACAAGCAACAATGTCTGCCAGGGGGGCGGTGGCCTTTCCTGTGAGAACTGGGGAAACTTGACTTCCGTGGCAATCCGCAGGTCACGAAGCCCATCTGCCTTGACGTCATAGGTATATGTGTCCCTGGTTTCGACCAGGCCTCCACCTTAGCTTTTGTGACAAGGATCATGGCTTCTGTGACAGGGAATACAATGCAAGGCAGACGCAATCGGCGGTGCACGAAATGGGGAGCACTCAGGAGGTCAAGTGTCTGATACAATCTCGAAGCCGACTCTAAAGTCACAGCACCTCGCAGAGAGGAGACCGATGACTGAATCTTATCTCCGGATAGAGATTGCAGCTTGCGTGGTGGAGTTGCATATGAAATGATGTCGGCTGGTAGACAACTATTGAACGTTGATGATTGTCCGACCCAGTCCAGGGCAGTAAGGTCGCCCGACCGAGCTATGATTTCCTGCAGGAGCCGCCCGAGTGCATTCTGCTTCCTCTCGCCATAATCCACACTTAGGCGGACGTTAAAGATACCAGATAACGAGTATGCGATGTCTTCCTCTAATTTTGTGACACGTCTCGATGCCCACTGGAGTTTCTCTCGGGCGCCTGGCATCCCGGGACGGAATGCCTTAACGACTCGTCGATCTATCCCCGTCGCACTCTCCAACTCCCGCATGATTGCATCGGACTCCTTGTGGTTGGGAGTGCAATCGCCGAGATAGAGAGTCCAATCCTTCCAATAAAACAGAATGACTTTGGGAGCAAGGAATTCTTGGACCGTCCATCCACGTGTGTTCCAAGCACTATTTGCCAGTGCGCCGGACTTTGAGGAAGGCAGAACATCAGACAGGTAGACGATCGTAAGAGCCGAGTGGTGATACCAATCAAACATGGATTTGATTGATATTTCGAGCTCGGCAGGGTCATTCTTCTTGATGCAGCATGTATCACTCCATGCCCAGTGATACCCCGCGTCACGAGCGGTTTTGCAGAAGGACTGCAACTTCATGCTGCCGTCAATCGGACCCAACTCGTACACAACCTTATCCTGGATGTCCTCGAGCAGCAGCTCCTTCCCTTCCCACCTATGCGATAGCATGGCATAACGGAAATACTTCGCCACCACTTCTGCGATGATGCGCTCTGTTGGAGGGTCTGGATGCTTCCATAATAAACGATAACAGCAGCTCATTGTACTCTGTGCTCTTTTCGAACGCACTTGTCTGCTCTTCTCGGTCACATAAGAGCCCTGTGGCGATGTTGACTAGACGAAGCGGGGCGGTGTCGAGTTGAGCATCAATGACCTTTCGAATTACACCCGCTACTTCAGAGGGACTGTCATATTGCTGACGCAGCTCTGAGAAAAGAGTTAAGCATCTTGACACATGGGTTACTTAGGGCTTACTTCGTATTCGCATGTCTGGAGCATTGTTCAATTTGGAAAGCATCATTTCGAAGGCCTCGATCGATTCATTGTAGCATTTTGCTCCATAAAGCGCTGCATGCTTCACCTGGTATCCAACATGAGACACAGGGTTGAGTTCGATGACCTATGTGTTGTCGAGGTGAACATTGGCTACAAAACAGTAGACTTCATCGCACCTTTTGCACATCGAGAAGCGCATCCTCCCATAGCATTTTCTCCAACTTGGCCTTGCTGCGGTTGGCGAATACCGTGTTGCTTACAGGATTCAGGTCGATCGCCGCAGAGTATAAGTTGATGGCCCTATCGTAATCGCGTGCAGCGAGGGCGGCATCTCCATTAGCAGCGCAGAGCGAGGTGCATTCTTGCTTGAAATCTGAGTGAAACACAAGTAAGCATTGTGGCCCACATGACATTACGGACTTTGAACTTGCTGTTGGACCAGTCAAGACAGCAGGCCTTTGTATTTTTGTCACTTTGATCCATCATGTCTCGGTAACATGTCTGGGCTTCTTCAAGTCTACCTGCCCGAAGGAGTGCGTCGCACAGTTTCTGGCGTGCATCTCTCCACAAGGACTTCAGGTCCCATCCAAAGAGCTGCAAAAAGTATGGAGTTCGGCGCGAAAACGATGTTGAAATGAAACATATCAACATACCACCACAAAGTCCTCGTACATAGAATGGATGGCAGATGCAGATGAGAAAACGGTGGAGTTCACGGCGGCAATGAAGTAGTCAGCAGCTTCGTTGTGACATGCATGCCAGAGAACCGGACTGAACCGGACTTCGGCAGCACTATCCATGGCATTGATTCCAAGTCGCACATACATATATGCCTGATATATGGAGGTTCAGAAAGATCAGCATCGACGCACGAACGTGGAGCTAACTACGGACATGACACTCACCTCCACGATGCGACATGCAAGAGCATCGTCGTTCGGACGAGCTGCAGCTAACTCTCGGACGCGGTTAATAGCCTCCTCATGTTGATCTGCATTGAAAATAGCAATGGCCTGGAAACCGTGAAACTCGTAATGGAGTAGTACAGAATGTGTAAGAAAAATTAACGTGCCTTGATCAAGAAAATGAAATGAGTAATCTTTGAATCTTCGTTCGCGAATATAAACGCAATGTCAAATGCTGTTCTCGCGTCCCGGACCAGCTTTTTCCCGCAGAGGGCGATGCCCGTGGATATATAGCCTGTCAAGGACGGCTGAATTTCGACGGACTATATCACAACGAAAGTAAGCATTTCGTAAGGGGCCCGTGATGTGCCAGCGCATCCCACCTTGTTTGCATCCCGAAGCGCGTCGTCCCAGAGGTGTTTGCGTGCCATAACCAATGAGCGGTCAGCATACGAAGTATGGTTGTTAGCATCGGAGTTGATATCTTGCACGAGAAGCTGTTCAGCGGCAGACAAGTCCCCTGTGATGCATGCATTGCGGACGGTCGTGTTGATGGCGAGGATCTGCGGCACGAAACGCTCGAATTGCATTATCAGAGTCAAAAATGAAAACATGCCTTTGAATCAGAGACTTGAGCCTTGGCATCCAGATGAGATGATGGAGGGATGGAAAATGAACCAGAACTTACCAACTTGGGCACTGCCCACTGAGAGACCATCATATCCCGACCTCCACTGAGGATGTACTTGCCGTCTACGGAGAAAGTGACACATAATGCTGAATATAATGAGGGCTGGAAGATGGCGATAGTTCGTCGATCTGAGAGCCGCCAGAGACGGACATGGTTGTCGGTAGATGCGGAAGCGACGAGCGTGCTAGCGGGATGGATGGCAATGCCATTGATATGACTAGTGTGGCCCGTCCAGGGATCGCCGATCTGCTGCCAGGTCGACGTATCCCACTCCCGAATGGTAGGATCATTGTCAGAGCCCCCTGTGAGAAGGCGTGTTCCATTGGGCGTCCATGCGAGTGACAAGTTGTACGCTGGACTGACCACTGCCTCGAGGTTCGCAACACATTCCCTGGTGCATGTATTATAAATCTCAATGGTCCTGCTTGTTGCAATGGCAAGAAGTTCACCAGACGGCGAATGTCGAATGCAGAAGACCTGACCACTGCTACACTTGATTGGATTTCCTTGCGGCTTCCAGGTTTTCGTGTTCCACAGCTTCGTGGTTTTGTCCGCTGAACCACTGGCCAGCATCGTACCACCGGGAGAAAAGTCTAGCGTGAAAATATAACTGGAGTGGGCATTGATTAGTTGGGTGAGAGGTTCCCCAGTTTCTCCGTGCCAGACAATGACCTCTCCGCTCTGATCACCACTTGCTATGAATTGTCCATCTGGTGATACCGCCAATCTCCAGACGGTACTGCGATGCCTTTCCATCTTCTTCAACACCACGCCTGTCTTCAAGTCCCACAGACGAAGTGTCTTGTCCGTCGAGCCAGTGACAATACGTTGTCCATCGGGGAAAGCGGCAACTGCGGTTACGGCGTCTTCATGATCTTTAAATTCCCGAAGGGGTGCGGCGCTTGGAATGGGCTGCGACATTTGACCGAGGACAGTCGAGGTGGATTTAGGTGGACGGATCGTCACAGATATCTTTATTTACCGCTGCAAAGGTGCGTGTACTGTGCGATTTGATTTTCACTGCATTACAGCTGTTTGCAAAACTAATGTCAATCGCAAAAATTTCGCCACTTCCTTGACCAAAAAGGAAATCGATATAACAACGCATCCTGGACGCTCATAGGCGCTGAGACATCTTTGAATTTGACTTTCTCTATCACCTATACACTATGGTCAACCGAAGGATCGGCAATGATATCAAAGAATGTGCCATTCGACTCTGGGATAATGCATGGGAGTCGGAGGATATAAGCGAAGCACTTGGTATTAGTGGGAGGAGCTGCTACCGCTGGCGACGGATATTCGAGGAGTTCGGTGCTGCCACGAGGCCTCCATCTCCACTCATCGGCCGTACTCGAACAATTACACGTGCACTGTTGACTGCTGCTGAAGATATCTTTGCTGTAGATTCCGATCTCTTCCTTGACGAGGTCTGCACATGGCTTGCAGTCGGGCACGATATCATTGTCAGTACTTCCACCCTATCGCGCAACCTCAAAGAAGCTGGTCTCACACGCAAGATCCTTCGAAAACTTGCTTCCGAACGTGATGAGGCCCGACAAGAGGAATTCAGAGCAAGTCTTGGCAACGATTTCATTGGAGATGGCTCAGAATTCGTCGTCATTGATGAAACCAGCAAGAATGACCGGACATATGCACGGCACTATGGACGAGCACCAAGGGGACATCGCGCACAACTCACGGACATCTTTGTTCTTTCTATGGACTGATCACTGCCATGCTCTTATTCAGGCCCAGGCTCAGCCTCCAACTGATCAAGCTCTTCCTCGCCATCTTCTAGCAGCTTTTCTTCTGACCAGTCAGCCTTGGATAGCTGCCCAACCCTCTCTCCATCACCGATCATAGGGGGTGCAGGTGATTCTGGACTCGGAAACTCCAGTGGTTCATCGTCAGTGCTCTCGTCAATGGGCGCGGCTGCCATGTTGCATGGTCTTGCTGGGATCTTGATTGTGTGCTTTTTCCGAAGCGGGGCGAGTTTCGGTCTTTTTTCCATGGTAAACAGGTTGGTATGACATGTAGTAGTAAGGGCTAAAAGCGCCTGAAAAATGTGTACAAGTTGCAGGAAGTCTACTACGAGCGTCCAGGACGCGTTGTTATATCGATTTCCTTTTTGGTCAAGGAAGCGGCAAAATTTTTGCGATTGACATCAGTTTTGCAAACAGCTGTAACCTGCCTCATAGTAGACACGTGATATAGAAGCCTGAAGACAGGCGCTCTCCTTCCCATATAGACGCCCAGGACATGAGGCAGTTGAAGCCTAAGGATACTTCCCGTTATCATACGTGTCGTCCTCGACGGTATAGCACTCATACAAATCCCTCAGTCTGCGTCTCTGCACTTAAATATCTCTGCATCTTCCAAAATGTACCTCAACTACGGAGATCCGAGTGCTTATCGGATGCAGCTGAATTGGTCTCTTTTCACATCTCAAACCACTACTAATTCTACGACGGAGGAGTTACTACTTTCCAAGGTATCCAATACTTATGTGATGATCGTTTCCAAGGACAACACAGCCTTGCTTCCAGCGTTCTGCTCGTCGCTGATCTCAGTCATCAGCTTCGCCAACTCCCGGCCAAACTGGTTCGTTTTTCTCGTTTGCTAATCCCCTTCCCAAATGCAATTGGAATATCATCATGATGTGACCATACACTTGCTGTGACCCCCCCCCCCCCTTCTACGGCCCGGGCTTTCTAAGGCCTTGACTGTCCTTTCCCTGCCCATCTATGCCACATCCTCCATCGGGTGCATGCAACACGCATACATCATTCGTCGAACTTGTGCAATACTCGACAATATCAAGCTGCGAATACGACGTCGACGAGAGGGTTGTTAGTGTTGATCCGGACCTAAACACGCACGGCTGTAAGAATGATATTTCTCAAGGTATTCGCGTCCGATGAATTGTGATTTACATGGTGGTCTTGTATGTCGCAGATTAGTGAATATAATTCGATCTGCGCAATTTAGTGAAACTCATCAGTCTCGTGTCTGTGTTAATCGATAATCCTTTGCGCAAGCCCCAGGTTCATTTTGAGCTGTTGAATTGCCAGGTAATCTTGGCACGTCAGCCTTCCCTCTTCTTACAATGTTCGCTCGCTTGACACATAGGTGAGGTCTGACTAGATCCGACTGTTCGCATGCATAGGTGCCACGCTGATGCCTATACCGCACGTAAGACAGAGCTTGCCACAACCTGTCAGAATGTCGTTAAAAACTGCAGGTGCGTGTCTCTTATGGGTCCAGGCCTATTATAGGATCCGTGTGCGAAGCAAGGTATCATGAAACATTCTAAACTTAAATGAACGAAGCTAAGGGTTGCAAGAAGGTTCAGCCGGGTTCGTGAGCGATCATTCGCTGATAGGAATGAGTTCTTTTGATCACTGCCTAGCGTTTAGTCACCCGAAGCCGATATTGATAAACCGCGCTTGCTTTCATGGGGTTTCCCTTTGTCAATAGCCTAGCACGTCGTACCAGGGGACTCCCCAGGGCGACGTAATCCCCCTTCCTCTGCCCCAATTTACCCCCTCAGAACACCCCACAATCACCTGGGTGATTGTATTTCGCACTTTTCATTATATAGGAATGTTCTTATGATCAAATGGAGTATTTTCGGCTCGGGAGCAACACTCTCATGTAGGGCCCTAGATGAGGAGCTAATATACCTTTTTGCAGCCCTCATGCATTCATGCACACTTAATCTGTTGTAAGTAGGGCTTGCAAAAGCGAAATAATTACATGATTTAGTATTATAAATAGTGCATTACAAGACAAAGTGGCAGTAGTTGAGCTCGCTGTTGGGTACGGGGGCTTCGCCAACGTGCGGTGTTGACTCTCACCAACGATCCACTATACATCCGATTTCTGACTCGCGGCGATGCAGCGAATCATCAGTACTAGTTTTTCTGCTGATAGGTACTAATGGGAAATCTCCCGCATGTTCTATGGCAGTGGTGCTTGAAATGTGTGCCGCGGACAGTGCGGGGAAGTACGTAGCACGAGCCTCAGGAATGTTTTCGTTTTCCAGTACGTCGAGATCTGGTGCTGAAATTACTGTTTTAGGGCGCCGTGAGCGCCGCCAGAAGAGAAAACCGACGACAAAGGCAAGCAAGACGGCTGCTCCTGCAACCGAGCCAGCTATTTCACCTGTTTTTGAGGGCTTCGATGATGATGGCCTATCGAGGAGGTCGCTTCAGTTCCGGATCTGAAGCACTTTTATTGGAGGACTTACAGTGTACTGCCAATGCTGGTAGTAGACTGCAGCTGGTAGAGTGTTACGGAGTTAATCGAAAGCTTGTTGCCGTCTTCACTCGAGTCGGTAATGTTCAAAACATAAGTCTGTCCTGGATCTAGGCCACCTTCATAGAACAAGGTAGTGTCCGGAATGAACCAGAAGCTGCTTGCATTCAGCACATACTGGGTACCATTTAGAGACTAGTACAAGTCATAATCAGGCTTTCTGGTTTTGAAATGAGGCACGTGATGCGTACCACTGTGTATTGCCAATTACCCCAGTTTACAATGCCTTGTATGACCACCGCCGATGACCCTCCAAATGAAGTAGATACGCTTGAACCCATCGTTTCCGTAGAATGGAAGTCACCTCCAGGGACGTGTACATCCGTGCCCACAGTCCAGTTCCCAGCATAATTGAGGAATGTGGTGTTCGTGTTACTGAATGATTCAATTTGGGGTATTGCCTGACTGATACAAATTTCAGGCGCTGCTGAAACAGTTGCATTGAAAAATTGACGTACCCGATATAAATTACAGCATTCTCCAATGCAAGTTGCTGCCCTGAAGTTGGCTGGGCAGTTAGGGTGAGCAAATGGATTCCTTCCGACAGTGTTTGATTAGAATACAGGACGTTGCTGGTAGAATTGAGGGCTGAGGAGAAAGTGCCGTCCAGCGTGACGTCGAACGTGCAGTTGGCCGTTCCGTGGAGCTCTATCCCTGAGCCTTTATCGGCAGTAAGCAGTCCAGGATCGCAAAGGAGGATTCAAGTGATTGCTGAACGTACCATAAAATGAAAGGGTAACATTAGCCCCTGCCAGCGAGGTGATGTGTGCTGATATGCCATTTCCCGTATTGGCAGGGGCCGTATTATATCCAGTCTCCGAGTACCAGACTTGCCAGCCGTTTCCCAAACCGAAACCATCATCTGTAAACCAGGTGGGGTTAATCAGCTAATCGTTTGTAAATGAACGGTATGAAATGGCTCACAGCAAGGATCATACGTGAACACCGGGCTCGTGTCATTCAGAGTTATGTTCCACGAAGTCGCCATTTGTGTAATACAGTGACTGGTCACCTAGGCTCAGATCAGCAAAGTGCTTTGGTCTTCACAGCGCCAGAGCGGCCATGCCACAGCAAGTTGGTTCGAACTGGACACATCTTTAGTATCCGAACACAGGAAGTTGTAACAGCGCTGATTGCCAACGCTTGCAGGGCCCAGGCTGCTCTTCGCTGTTCTTTACTAATCCTTGTTTGGGACCGGACTGTGAAACACTCTGCAGCCGCTTGGCCGGAACGCCGCGTTATCGAGTCGAATCAACAACAAGCGTGCTCAATGTCGCGATGTCAACAAGTTCACCAGCCGGCAAATACCGACGAGTTCAAGAATCTCTTCCCGTGCAGCACAAAATCTCGTTGCTGGCAGTACTTGCTGCCAGACCATCCGTTGGCAATGCAGTACTACTAGAGCCAAACATTGACATCGATGTCCCATACCATATAATTATCACACCCTCCTACACTTCTCTCTAAGCGGTATGTACTATGCGCGCAACCATCTCACTCATGTTCTCAACATTCTTCCCGCCGTGTGTATCCGCTGCCATCTTACCTGGAAGCTCGGTACAATCCCTTTCACTCATAGCTAGGACAGAACTACGTGACTGATCCGAATCTGTCCTAAATGCTGCTAACCAGTGTTCCTCTGCGCCATCTAGATTTATCATGTATGTAGGCTACCCCGACATTGCTGCCAATACAGTCGAGTCATTGAGGGCGAAGCTGACGTTGGGGCATACTCTGCATTTCGCACGCATCATGAGTTTCTTTCTTATCGGATTTTTGCTTCTTGTGCAATCTCGTTTCGTGAAGACGTCTATTTTGGCTGATGATCATATTTTGCCGTCACATGGATTACTAGCAGTGCTTTCAAACTTTCTCGGCGCATTTCCCCGTCTTTCTACCCAACGCACGTAGAGTACACCGGGCTTACTCACTAACAGTGCAGACGAGTTCTCTCTTTGTCATTCATGGCAGAATACCGTCCCTCTTTGCCACGAATCGCCTTTCCATCCCAAACAGAGTGGACATTCCAGGAAGGTGACAATACGTGGCTGTCAGGAGCATCGCGGAGGCGAGTGAGTACATTTTTCTGACCTTCATGACATGATTGAATGCCGGCTTCTCATCTCTCCTTCCCTCGTAGCCCTCGTTCTACTCGTCGAAGTTTGTCGGTTCCTGATCTAATGTCTATTATCATTCTAATCCATGTTGTTTATGTCTCCTCGTGCCAATGTACGATTTTTCCCACCGCGAGGGATGAAAGGGACATATGATTGTTTGCCCGGTACCGTTTGAATTAGTTAGAGGTATTGGAATGCGTAGGGTATCTGTATATGCATGTATTATACTATACAAGTATTGTCGTCAACGTACAAATGAAAACCGCTCATATATCCCTGGTCTCCATATGTACAGCTACGATATTTCTATGGTCTTGATCTCCATGCCGTGAACAGAAACGATGTCTTTGACTTTTGCAATGATATCACGATCCGATGCGATCCTCTTGTATTCTCCGTCGCGCTGTCGTGCCAGCAAGAATGCAGCAAAAGGCTGTCCGAGGCGAACCATCAATCGCAATGCTCGCGAGTAAGACTCCGAATAAACTGGCTGATTTTCTGCTGGGGACGAGTCGCGCAACGAAGATTTGGGCACGGTCCGATCTTCCACTTTCTGCGTATTGTCTCCAGGGTCAGGCAGCTCAAGGAGATGACGACTCCAGGGGCGGACAAGCAACAACGTCTGCCAGGGGGGCGGCGGCCTTTCCTGTGAGAACGGAGTTAACTTGTCTTCCATGGTAATCTGCAGGTCATGAAGTCGATCTGCCTTGACGGCATACGTATATATGTTCTGGTTTCGACCAGGTCGCCTGGCTTCTGTGACAAGGATCATGGCTTCTGTGACAGGGAATACAATGCACGGTAGACGCAACCGGCGGTGCACGAAATGGGGAGCGCTCTGAGAGTCGAGCTTCTGATAAAATCTCGAAGCCGACTCTAAAGTCACAGCACCTCGCAACGAGGAGACCGATGACTGAATCTTATCTCCGGATAGAGATGGCAACTTGCATGGTGGAGTTGCATATGAAATGATGTTGGCTGGTAGACAACTATTGAACTCCGATGATTGTCCGACCCAGTCCAGGGCAGTAATGTCACCCGACTGAGCTATGATTTCCTGTAGGAGCCGCCCGAGTGCGTACTGCTTCTTCTCGCCATAATCCACACTTAGTCTGATGCGGAAGATTCCAGATAACGAATATGCGATGTCTTCCTCTTCTGTTGTGACACGTCTTGATGCCCACTGGAGTTTCTCTCGGGCGCCTCTCATCCCAGGACTGAAGGACTCAATGACGCGTCGATCTATCCCCGTCGCACCCTCCAACTCCCGCATGATCACGTCGGACTCCTTGTGGTTGGGAGTTCGATCGCCAAGATACAGAGTCCAATCCTTCCAATAAAACAGAATGACATTGGGAGCGAGGAATTCTTGGACCGTCCATCCTCGTGTGTTCCAAGCACTATGTGCAAGTGCGCCGGACTTTGATGAAGGCGGAACGTCCGACAGGTAGACGATCGTAAGAGCTGAGTGGCGATACCAGACAAACATGGATTTGATTGATTTTTCGAGCTCGGCAGGGTCGCTCTTCTTGATGCAGCATGTATCACTCCATGCCCAGCGATACCCCGCATCACGAGCGGTTTTGCAGAAGGACTGCAACTTCATGCTGCCGCCAACCGGATCCAACTCGTACACGACCTTGTCCTGGATGTCCTCCAGGAGCGGTTCCTTCCCTTCCCACTTATGTGATAGCATGACATAACGGAAGTATGTCATTACCACATTTTTGATGTGCTTCATTGGGAGGTCTGGATGCGTGATTGTTGATGACACAAGCTCCTTGTACTGTATGCTCATTTGGAAGGCGTTTATCTGCGCCTCTCGGTCACATAAGCGCCCGGTGGTGGTGTCGAGGAAACGAGGCGGGGCGTTGTCGAGTTGACCATCAATGACCTTTCGAATAGCACGCTCTGTATCGGAGGGACTGAGATACTGCTGACGCAGCTCTGGAACAAGAGTTAAGTACGTCGACACATGTGTTATCGAGGGCTTACTTCGTGTCTGAGCGTCACGAGCATTGTCTAATTTAGAAAGCATCACTTGGAAGGCCCCGATTGCTTCATCGTAGCGTTGTGCGCCATGAAGCGCTGCGTGCTTCAATCCGTATCCAATATAAGATAAACGGTTGAGTTTGATGACCTATGTATCACCACAATGAGCATTGGCGACGAAATGATAGATGCCATTGCACCTTCTGCGCATCGTGAAATGCATCCTTCCATAGTGATTTTCGCAATTTGGCTTCACTGCGCTTTGCAAAGATAGTGTCGCTTGTAGGATTCAGGTCGATCGCCACAGAGTATAAGCGGATAGCCTTGTTGTATTTGCTTGCAGCGAATGCGGCATCTCCTTCGGCAAGATAGAGCGCGCTGCATTTTTGCTTGAAAGCTGAGTTAAATACAGGTGAGGACTCCAGCCTGCGTGACATTATGGACTCCGAACTTGCCGTTGGACCAGTCAAGACAGCAGGCCATTGTCTTTTCGTCACTTTGATCCAGCATGTCTCGATATGATTCGAGGGCTTCTTGAAGTCTACCTGCCAGAAGGAGTGCATCACACCGTTTCTGGCGTGCATCTCGCCACAAGGACTTCAGGTCCCATCCGAAGAGCTGCACAAAGCACGGAGATCGGCGTGAAAATCATGTTCGGATGAATCATATCAACGTACCACCACAAAGTCCTCATACATAGAATGAATGGGGGATGAGGACGAGAAAGTGCTGTCGTTGACAGCGGCAGTGAAGTGGTCAGCAGCTTCGTCGTGACGCCCATCATCCATGGCATTGATTCCAAGTTGAACCAACAGGTATGCCTGATATGCAAAGTTCAGAAAGATTAGTGTCCACGTGGGGTTGATTGAGCACATGACTCTCACTCCTACGACGCGACATGCAAGAATATCATCATTCGGACGAGCAGCACCCAACTCTCGGACGCGAAGAATTGCCTCCTCGTGTTGATCCGCATTGAAAATAGCGATTGCCTAAAAACCATAATGAAGCATGATGAAGTATGTAAGACAAATTAACGTACCTTAATCAAAATAATGAGATGAGTAATCTTCGAATCTTCATTCGCGAACATGAACGCGACATCAAATGCTGTTCTCGCATCCCGGACCTGCTTTTTCCCACAGAGGGCAATGCCCTTGGAAATATACCCTGTCAAGGAGGGCTGAATGCTGACGGACTATGATGAAAGTTAGCGTTCCATAATGAGCCCGTGGTGTCAGTGTATCTTACCTTTATTGCATCCTGAAGTGCGTGGTCCCAGCGGTGTTTGCGTGCCATAACCAATGATCGGTCGGCATACGAGGTGTAGTTGTTGGCATTATTGATATCTTGCGTGAGAAGCTGTTTGGCGGTAGACAAGTCCCCGGTGATGCATGCACTGCGAGCAGTGGTGTTGGTGACGAGGATCTGCGGCATGAAGCATGCTCGAATTGTGTCATCAGAGTCCATGATGGAAACATGCCTTTGAATCAGAGACTTGAGCCTTGGCATCAAAAGACGCGAGATGAGATGACAACTCGATGGATGGGAAATCACTGGGAACTTACCAACTTGGGCACTTCCCACTCTGATATAATCATATCCTCACCTCCACTGAGGATGTGCTTGCCATCCCTGGAGAAAGTGACGCATGACATGACAGCTGAGTGCTGGAATATGGCGATGGTTCGTCGATCTGAGAGCCGCCAGAGACGGACATGGTTGTCAGTAGATGCGGACGCGACGAGGGTGCCGGCAGGATGAATGGCAATAGTATTGATATAACTAGTATGGCCCGTCCAGGGATCGCCAACCTGCTGCCAGGTCGAGGTATCCCACTCCCGTATGGTAGGGTCGGATGTAGAGCCTCCTGAGAGAAGGCGTGTACCATCAGGCGTCCATGCAAGTGAGTAGTTCCAGTGTGTGTGACCCTTGAAGTTTGCGACACATTCCCTGGTTCCTGTATCATAAATTTCCAGGTTGGTGTTTGTTCCAATCGCAAGAAGTTCGCCAGACGGCGAATACCGAACGCAGATGACCCAACCACTACAGTTGATTGGATCTCCTTGCATCTGCCAGGTTTTCGTGTTCCACAGCTTGGTCGTTTTGTCTGCTGAACCGGTGGCCAGCATTGTACCACCGGGAGAAAATTCCAACGCCCAGACGCGATTGGAGTGGGCTTTGATGGGTTGGGTGAGAGGTTCGCCAGATTCTCCGTGCCAGGAAATGAGCTCTCCACTCTCATCACCGCTCACTATGAATTGTCCATCTGGTGATACCGCCAATGCCCACACCTCACTGCGATGCCCCTCCATCTTCTTCAACACTACACCTGTCTTCAAGTCCCACAGACGAAGCGTCTTGTCCAACGAGTTAGTGACCAATCGTCGTCTATCGGGGAAAACTGCTACAGCGCATACGGTATTTGTATGATCTTTAAAAGCTCGAAGGGGTGTAGTGCTTGGAATGAGCTGCGACATTTGACTGGAGGTGTTGAGGACGGTCGAGGTGGACTTGGGTGGAAGGATTGTGTGCGTCTTTCTGCTGCAAAGATGCGCGTACTGTGTGTGTTTATATTCACTGCATTAACTTGCCTCGTGTTTCGGTCGCCGCCCTAGTCTCCCGAAGTCAGACGATATAGAAGGAAGACATGCGTTTCTTTTTCTATAGACGCCCAGGACATTAGATTCTTTGCCTCCGCACCTTCATTACGGCTGCAGCAAGCATGCTCCCGTTGATCATACGTCTTCCTCGACAGTATAACTCCCCGAGCCTCTGCACTTGGGTCCAACATGTATCTATACAGCTTCCAAAATTTATCCCCCCGCATCCAATCGTGATAGCGCAGCTGTTACTTCCCGGAACTCGAATCTGGCTGATAGTACCTTAGACCTGTGTATATGTGCCCATCAGCGTCACGAAGTCCATATATGTATCCTCAGGGGATGACCCTATAAATTAACGGCCACAGCTTGTGTATACATACGTCATTCTCGTGGTCATTTTCTCTCACGAAATTGGTTCTTTTTCAACGGTGTCACAACCTTTCTTCCAGCGCTCTGCTCGTCGCGTCGTCAGCTTCGCTGACTCCCGGCCCAACTGGTCTTGGTTTTCTCGTTTTTAACCCACACCTCGAATCCATCCTCATTTCAGTTTGGAATCCTGCACCGCACAAGTGGCGGTGCAACATGGCTGTCAATTCCACTAATTCTTGCGAGTTCTCACCACAGCCGATGCCGGTCATCCTGTGCAACGCTTGGTCGAGGCATTCTGCGGGAATGACAAGATAATTCAAACGGAGCTGCCAGAACACTACAGAATGGTCCACTCATTGGCTTCTGATGAGAATACGTCTTGGGACCAGCGTATCATTTTCATGAATATGTGCGTCCTCGGTCAAGGCATTCTCGAGAATACCTTATGACTATGCATGTAGCGTCCAGTCACATATTGCCTGGAGCCAAAGGATTGAATGGATGGACTTCGGACAATCATCTAGATTCTACGACATATAGTAGACATCTTAGATGTACGTCGCTCGTAATGTAGATCGAAAAGAACTTCTGATTGTATCTTGATCAAGACTCGGTGTATTGCCTCCGAGCCCAAAGCGACCGCAGCTAACTTATGCATGTATTAGCATATGTGAGCTCGATCTTCTGCGCAAATCGCGAGGAGTCTCAAGTCGCTTGGAGTGAAGGGAGAGTGGTAAAGGTGTACCAGGAAGCACTCGATTTGGTTGGAAGCTGCGCTGAAGATTAGGAAGCAACACGCTATGTGACTGTCACAGCGTGCAGGACTACGAGTCCATGACCTTTTCGTAAAAAATATCAATATGTTTAGACTGGCAACAAGCGCGCGTGTACTGGTATCGAGAGTGACGAGGGGGAGGTCTACATCAGCAGAATGTAGGCAAAGCAGGATTCGGAATACAGCACACGGTGACAGCAAGTTGCATGACCTGCAAACATGCTGAATAGTTGAAGACATCGAGTTCCAGAATAGACAGGCTGAAATAAACATACCAAGTGGAGAGCAACGCAGCACGCTGTTGAATGTTAGGAAGTCAGCAATGTAAGTGTTGACGAACGGGTCGTACTCGTGATGTAATATATCATGGAAAAGAATTTCTTGGAGCGGTCCCACAGTGTGTTTGTACCCTCCGAATCTGATGAACGACATCAAGCACAGGAAAACTGACTCATGCGTGAGTTTGGGAATCTCCTTGAAAGACGAGCTGACTGACCTAGTTCACAGAGTAATAAAGCACTGTAGCAAAAGACGTCTATTCCACCTATGAAAAGGCCGTCACCCGCATCCGCTGCACACCATAAGTATCATTGTCGCGGACATCAATTTAAGAAGGAACGTATTTGAATCGGGGTCGTGCTCGCCGATTTCTCGTAAAGGAAGGAGCCGACAGAGTGCTATTGCTCACCCTCTTTAGTACATACGCATTTGATTATACGACTCAATGCGCAAGATGGAAGCGCCCGCATCGGAGACTAGTGGGTTTCTCTCGATAACTTGCCACATTGCAACCTTGCATACAGGGTTAGATCCATCTAAGCCTTCCGAGTCCTTGGTTATTTGCATAAGACAATCGATGGAGATGAAAGTCGATGAGTGCGTCCAAGACATATGGTTAGCTCATTTTTTATCAGTATGTTCATATTTAATGTGTATTGCGTGTCATGAGTGCAAACATTTGAAGGTGCTAACCAAGCACCTTACCAATATACCGAGCGATCACGACCTCCTGCCTTGTGTGAATCGGTACTCACCCCTCTACTTGTCCGTTCTCGATGGTTCGGTTGCCCTACAGCAATGAAACGGAGCCCCGCTGGAACCACTGTTCGCATAAAACATTCCAGTAGCCCATCGACAGGCTACCTTTCTCAGGGCCGTGGCCATTAAGACAGCGTCCAGTTGTCTATCTCGTTTTGCTGGAAGGGTTGAGTGAGGGGTTGGAATGTGTTCTGATACGAGAATTTGAGACGTACCTGCAACATAATGTAGATCGAAGACTTAGATCTACTTCACCATCGGGAAGGGTATCTCCCGATGTCCAGGTTGCTCAACTATACTATCCCGAGATGGTCGATGATCCGTTGATGAGGTATAGACGTCTTTCAAGAACGCTTTGCATAATCGCCACAGAATGCTGCCTCAGAGAAAGGAAGTGTGTGCGTGGTGGTGCTGAAGGAAATCGAAATCTTCGCGTCGTCGACTGTAAATCTTGTAGGTCTATATGTCAAGGTGAAACGAGGAAGATCGCCTGAGACTTTCGAATATGATCTTAGGTCGAGGCAAATCGTGAGAAGAATTAGATGGTAGTCCTAGTGTGCAGAACGGCATGCCTAAGCTGACGAATTGAGATCTTCCGAATATTGTTCCTGATAACTTGTAGGACTGTCACGGCGCGCGAGACCACGAGGCCATGACTTCCTCGTAAATAATATGCTCTTCCTGGCAGCAAACGTCACCGAGGGTGACGGGAGAGGGGTATACGTCAAAATAATATAGAATACCATCAGCGTAGGTTTCGAAATACAGCACTGGGTGATGGACATGCTGAAACGCTGCCTGCAAAGATGCTGAAGAGTTGAAGATATCGAATTTGAACATAGACAGGAGGAAAGATGTGAGGTGGCAAGGAAATGCGGCACCCTGTTAAATGATTGTCACAGCCATGAACGTAGTCGCTCGATAATGAAAGACGAGTAGCACAGGCTTCACGACACGATGTACGTAGCACTAGTCGCAGGATCTAAGCGCTTCGTTTGCACAGTACTTCACCCGTGAAGCGAAAACGATGATACCAACATTGGACGCACCTTAAAAATCCATTTGAATAAACATTGACCAGCTTCCACGATTCCCACTGCCTCGTGGAATTAGAGCGAATGAGAGTGGATTGATCTAACCAATTGTTCTCCTGAGTGATACTCTAGTTCTTTTTGCCAGGTGAAATTGACGCCTGCCACTTACCGGCGACTTTGGATTCGATCTCTTGCAAATTCTCGAAAAACGGCGCGACAACTCCTGAATGCATAGTCTAGAAGCCGTGTGGTGGGTCAGGACTGGATTCCCAGTGTGAGCAAGACCTTGTGCACTTTTATTGACAAGGATTGAAGCGAAAGAAGATAGGCACTCACCAGCAATCTTTGCCGTTGCCAGACAACCAAAAATCACGGCGGACTTCATCTTCATGCATGAATCTGCTGTAGTTGAGACCCCAAGCGTCGACCATGTTGCCTCCTAGCCATCCTAGAGAAGAACATGTCAAATTTTGGGGCTCGTTCAAGATGTTACATACCTACCGCGGCTAGTTTTTTTAAAAAAATTCCAATTAGTGTCCTATTGAGAACCGCGGCTAGTTAATGCGCAAAATATGAGGATGCATGTAATATTGTTGCTTGCAAGTTGTAAGTAAGTACTTGGGCTTTCACTGTTCAGGAATCAGGACGTTGTTTGGCAAAAGCCTTGAATCCAAACAACCGGGTGACGGCTTAGTCACCGTCAGAGTAAATCAACTCAAGTCCACGGTGAGTATAATTAGGTGTAATTACTTATACTCAACTAACACGTCCTCATACCATCCTTGACAATGATATCTTATATACGCTGCTTTCACGGGTGATTTTTCTTGTCGTAATGTGTTGGTGTGGACGATAGTAACTGGATACCGAGAGTCTATGACGACAACTTTATGTATTGTATCTAACTGATCTGTTCGGGAAATACGTCTCTCAGAGAGGCCCCGAAGCCAAGCTGTACATCGCTTGCTTAGTTGCACTCTTAATGCCTATCTCGATGTTCATCTATGCATGGACAGCAGACCCTCGCATCTTCTGGATGTGGCCTGTTGTCGGCTTAACAGTGTGTTCATTATTCTATGTGTGTGAGGATCGAAAGCACTCACCGGACGGGTAACTAGATCTTCATGTTTTTTTCATTTGTTTCATGGCAGGTGGTTTTTATATATCTGGCAGACTGGCAAGTCCCTAGTACTATCTCCCTTGCAGTCTGCGTTCAACATTATCTGCTCCTATAGCTATGGTCCAATGGCATCGTCTGCTTTGGCAGGAAAAGGCTTAGCTCGTATGCTGCCACCAATGTTTTGTAGTCAGATGCTGAGCAACCATAGGTAACATGGGTAGCTTCGGATTTCCTCTCTTCTCTCAGGTGAGGTTCGAGAAGCTCACGTACAAATGGGCCAACACTATTTTTGGCGGCGTCGCTGTCATCCTGATTCCAGTTCCTTTCGTGGGTTTCTCGATACGTCTCGGCATTTCATCACTAACGCGCCGGAAGGTTCTTTTAATCTACGGTGGAACGGGCACAGACTGCTAGGGGAAACCCAGGCCAGACCTCTAAGGCGGGAGGCGGCGGCTCTACTATCGAGGAGGACTACGACATGCGCGACGACTACCTACTACGAGCCAGGACTCCTGCCACTACGCCGGACCCCTGGCACTCCCGACCTGATCTGTCCTGCCAGAACACCCCGCTACAACGGACCCTCGCTTCGAAAACGCAGCACAGTGTGCAGCCAACTAATGCAGGTTGAAGACAAACCCGTAATCAGTAGCCGGGATGGCGGCCCCTAACCGGCTCCCGGAGCATTTCGAACAGCTTGAATCCTCAAAAGTCCCAGCTGTGCTGGGAACTGATCTCTGGACACGAATTTATCCGTGCATGGCTTTCAATTCGCAGCCTATTCCACGTTCCTTGCTCGTGAATTTCAATACGCGATGGTGCAAAAAGCCTCTCGATCGTCTTGTTTGGACTCGTTTTGAAGGCATTTTACAATACAGGACTATTGATATAATATCTCAGCATCCACTAAGCAGACAAGGACATACATTCGTTTAGACAACTTGAAGGACATTTTCTTTGCCATGAATATATCCATCGATAGCATATCATTCAATGACTCTCCGATCCTGGACACTGCGTTTCAATAGACCTGATTTTATCCCTTGTGATTTTCTACACGACATGACCAATTTCCTGCCAAGCCATTCCAGAAACGTGGTGTAGATTTCTGAGGAATGGATGTGATTATCGGTGTTTCACTGGGTAGTTTTATAACGGTTACGGTCACCTGGTCACTTGGCATTGTCGGGTTTATCGGATAGTTCTACTTGAGTACTACGGTTTTTGCTGAATTGAGCACCTTCTGCAGCCTAGGGAGTCTAATAGCCGGCACAGCCGACACGAGTAGCAGATCACCGGTTCTGCCCAGACCCAATGGAAGGAACTTCGATAACCATTCCTTCTGTATTAAGGCGGTTACTGCTACCATCTCCGACCGTGGTCGATGGACTCGGAGCGCGCACAGTCATGCACAACCGTGACCTCTGATGGCCCTGCGGCTCAGCAATCTCACTGCAAACGCTCATCACAAGAGAACTTGGAGGTCATAATAGAGTCACACTAGAATTTTTGGTGTTTACTAACCTAGGATCCTGGCCACACACCAGTACATGCATAGTTAGGCGCTTTGAAAGGACTACCGTGCGTCCTACATACTCGATGTATTGGCAACTCATCCGGTGCTCCCGTGAAGAAATTAATAATAGCACAATGTCGGCAATCCGGTATGGAGTTGCCGATCGTTTTCAACCCGTTTGTCACGGTGGCAATCTGCGCGGAGACTGAATTCAAGGTTGCAAGGTTGCTCCGCGGTCATGTTGTATCTCGCATGTCGGGTTGATTACTTATGCGTAGAGTAAGGGCTCTCGTCTGCTCTCAACTTGTAGCGGATATGGAGGTTTCACATTACCCGTCTTAGAGTATAAGTACAGGGTATACGAAACCCATTGCAACCATTCTCTCGCCAATCTTCTGTCTGCTAATCATTCATAATGTCAACTAAGAACCTGTTCACATCTACCCTCGATGGTAATGTATGTGCATTTATTCTGCCACGCTTTCATGTCCCGATTTTAATATTGAATGTAGGTCCTAGCAAGCATCCGCCAGGCCATCGCCGGATTTCTTCAGCGCTGCGGCTTGCAATATAGGGACATCGCGATTGACGAAGCGTGGTACTCTGAATGCTGCCAGGAGGCCATCAACCGCGGCTATCCGATGGACGGGAATAATTCCATCCTCCCGTACATGGCCGTTGGCGTGGCCATAATGTCCAATGCTTACGACCACCTCCCTGACCGTGCAACCAAGATGTGGATCTGCCTCTTCACTTCAGTCAGCACGTGCATCGACGACATGATGGACAGGGGAGAAGATCTGGTGCATGTGTACCGTTTTAACGAGCGGTTCGCGAGCTGCCAGCCACAGGGCGATCCAGTCCTTAGTGCGCTTGATGCGCTCTTGCGGGAGGTCGCTTGTCATTATTCCGCACCGGTATCAAATTTGATTGTCGCGTCTTCGCTCAACTTCATGTCTTCCATTTTGCTTGACAATGAGACCAAGGATATGCAGGTATGGGATTTTTCCAATAAAGGCAGCTTCAATCTTTAACCCTTCGTGTTGATAGATCTCACCGGAGACTCCCTTGTACCCCGAGTATTCTAGGCTGCTATCAGGCTTGGCGGATGCATATGGATTCTTAATTTTCCCTTCCACACTTCCGCTTCGGGAGTACGTTCAATGTATGCCAGATCTAACCATTGTCATAAACCACACAAAGTATGTGCATTAATTATTTCATGTTAGACTTCCTAACCTGCCGTTATTCAGCGATATACTGTCATACTATAAAGAGGAAATTGAAGGCGACACCGTAAACTACCTGTCGCTCATGGCAGCCTCTCGTGCTCTCACCAAACAGGACGCTCTGCATGAAGTCATTGAGAAAACTGTAAAAGCATACCACAATGTTCTCGAATTCCTGAGACCGCGTACCGAGGCCTATAACGCCTACATCAGTTTTTTCGATGGATATGTCAAATTTCATGCCACCCTGAGAAGGTACAAGCTGGAGGAGATTATGTCGGAGAGGTCATCTTGATGTTTGTCACTTTTAGTACTCTATCGCTACTGGACTGACTGTCAGGCTTCACTTTTCTACTTATTTTAAATAAATCCTTCGAGGGCTTAATATTTTTAAATAGCCGGCTTACATATATGTATCGTAACGGTGCTTGCGCACCAAGTCCCCGACTGCAATTAGTATGTTACTGAGGTACTTCAACTGCCATGCATATCAGTGTAGCTCGAACGACAAACTATCCGACAAACTATCATATATGTCGTAAGTGTAACTGATGCACGGGGAATATATCGGCTCGGCCAGTTGACGTGCTCCCTGTGACTAGGTCGAAGTTCGAATATAGTAAAGTGGCAATCATCCAAGAGGCTGGTCAGTAACTATACGTATTAATGGTTCAAACAACGGGATCTGAAAGGAAGTTTGATATGTCATCACTAATAGTCTCTCGAGTACGTCGAGAAAATAACTGCATTCCGCCCTCGCATGCAGCGTACGTTCCAGAGCTTCGAGGAATCGGATAACCGTGACTAGGAGCCAAAGTTGCAGAAAGTCAGGGATTTGGCCGGTATGGGACAAGGTCTGGACCAAAGTCTGGGACAAGTATGGGACCTAAAGGCAAGCTCGGTGAAGCCTAGCGGAGCTTAAATCCTGCACAACGTTCGCAACGACCATGCAAATGCGCCCATCGCTGGCGATCCCGCCTATGCGCCTGCCGCCCGCCGCCTGCCATTGTTGGAATACTGTTGTATTCATGCACCGCCTCAACTCTACATCACTACATTATGATCGTGCCATGCCCGCCGTCCCTCCCGCCCATTAGCTTTCTTGCCCGCCCGCTTCCTTTCACGCCTGCCTGCCCGCTGTGTTTGCCATACACTCCCCCTGCTGCCTACTGTGTGCCTTGTAATAGTTGCCGTGATGTCTTCGTTGCAACAGGCAGATGTTGCTTTTCTTGACGCGTACTCAAGTCATCAGATCATCTATCATACTACCTCAATGTCCATATTTATTTGCAAAATCTATACAGATGGCTTATGGTTGATTTCATTCGAGCGCAACGGGGACTTGCAGAACTTGCATGCGGCAATAGAGCATTATAGTGCTGCACTGACAGCTTGTCCCGAGAATCATCCGAAGCGATCTTCCCTCTCGCCAACTACGAGGGCACTCTCTATATGAGATTTGTGCAGAGTGGAGATACCAACGACCTCGAATATTCCATCGTGCTTTATACCAACTGCTTGGCGAATCAAGCCCCCACACACCTGGAGTTGATGGATGGAGAAGCTCGGACAGACAGTCGTCTTGTTGCTGTTTCGCCCAATACCTTTGCAACTTGTGCGTCGCCATTCTCCAGAACACCAAACTCGTTTGTTGTATCGCCAGGCGTGGGTGAAGGATCCGTCGAAGGCGCAGTAACATTAAGGCTAATGCGATGACTGCTGCACGGCAGCAAAAAGGCTCCCAACATCCATCGAAGTAAATCGCCAGTAGAGAAGTGATAAGTAAATGTAAGCGTGATAGTATCAGCTTGTCCGTATATAGTAATGTGCTCGGCACTGTTGCCACCAGTGAGCAGCCGTGGGAAACAGTGCCGAGCAGCTAAGCGTACACAGGGACTTTCGTACTCCGCTTGGAGGTGCCGAAGAGCCCGCCGTGGCCCAGACTTTGTCCCATACCGGCCATTTCAGAGATGCCCTCCAAAGTTGGGCGTTCCATATACAAATTACAGCCGACTCTTGGCAAGAGCACGACGACCAATCGCCTCCCAGTCCACCATGGGTTCAACTTCAGCACCTGCAGAAGTTCTGTTAAGCAACGAAACGACGAATCGTTCGGCGAGCGAGGCGGGGGGTGAAGTCTCTGGATCTTGAGGAATGGGTGAGACATGATGGATGCTAACGGACGCGCGCAGGAAGGACTCGTCTATATAATAGTACTATGATGCGATGGCACATAGAGACCTTCGATTGATGATACTTCCTTCAAGTCCAATGCACTCCAGAGTAGTCTCACCAAAGGGAAAAACTCGAGCACTTAGCTCTAAGCGCCTGTCACTCGAATATAGACATCCATGAATCACCAGTGATCGTCATGAAAAATGCGATATATTACAGCGGAATACAGTATGTGGTTTGTACTATGGAACAGTTGAAGTATGTGACAGTTGTCTTGAAGTAGTATTATATACAAATTGAATCGTGAATTGTCCAGACTATGATATCAAAACTGCTTGGAACTGAACTAGTGTGCGTTAAGACGTAATATCATTTGTTGACTCTGAACAAACTGAATCGTGAATTGTCCAGACTATCATACCAAAACTGTTTGGAATCGAACTACTGTGCGTTAAGAGGTCGTTTCATTTGTTGACCTGACGCTCCAGCCTTAGTTATCATTGACAGTCCGTGTGCGGGAGTGGCCTTGTGCGAGGAATCTCTTGTAACGCTGCCTTGCCGAGCACTGTGCAGGGTGGCCTGTTGATGGAGGGCTGCGGTGCCCTGTGCATCATCTCGTGTCAAAGGCACTGCGATTCTGACTTTCCTACGAACGGTGTCCCGATCTTGAATACCTTCCAGTCCAGCAAGAGACTGGTGACGAGATCGAACGCTGGTATTGTTTAAGGCGTCTCTGGACTCCGAGATCGTAATTTCCAAGGATGGGCGAGAGCCATCCAGCTCGATGGCAGATATGGCAGCATCGTAAACCCATACACCCCGAGCTAGTGGGCCACTGATAGATTTGCGCCGCCCAACGCAGCGTTTCTTCAACACTCGACTGAAGTCGTTCGTAGGTGGTGGCGATGCTGGGATTTGTTCTCGGGAAACTGCTTTCCCCTTGAATTTGGAGTTTAACACGGACTGACTCCTGGACCGCACGCCGTTCCTCCTTGCAGCTCGTTCCTTCCCTGTTGCCTCCCTCACTACCTCTTGCATCCTCTCCGCCAAGGGTTTAAATTGTTCTTTTGACGCTTCCACAGCACTCTTCACCTTCTCGGCCCATTCGTCGACGTTGTATAATTTATGCAGCATGAGCTTGAATGTGAACGGGTGATGCTCTTCGAGGGGAAATGTAGGGCTCCTCGTATCCTCCACTGCCCCGGTAGTATCGTGCGGCATAGACGCAACGGCGACAGTGTTGCGACGGGGGCGCCCTGTGGGCTTACGGAGGCGTTCTTGGTCGCGTTGAGCGCGTATCGAGAGAACAGTGGACAAATTCTTCAGGACCGGTGCAAATTCGGCTGGGACTGCTTGGATATCGTCCATCGAGATTGCTAGCTCGGTAGAGCCTCTAGCGCGCCGTGTCGCAATGCGGTCAAATAATTCAAAAAGGCGGGCAAATTCAGCTGCCTTGGGGTTGGTTGTTGTAATAGCGGTTGTCATAATGAAGGGAAAGTAAACTAGGGGTGCGTGTAAATTTGATGAGGTTCGAGGATTATGCTTTTAGAGCCACTCGTGACGTGTTCGCGCGATGCGATATGAGGGGAACTCGAAGGTGGGGTTGCCCTTATAACATTTCCGGCTACCCAGTGGTCGTGGTGGATGTTTGTACGCGAGTTTATTGTGTGGATGGTCCAATTGACGATCAGTCTCAGCTGTGGACTTGACCACACTCCAGCTTGGGCTGAGTGGCACAATCCATTGGCCCATTGTTCGCCCCTCTGGTTCCCCTTGCTGTCCGATAACGCAATCAACTTGTCGTTCACGTATGACTTGGATGTTTCGAATAATGTGATTGAAGAACGGCAGCAATTGCATGTAATACATTAACAGAAACAGAGGAACAAAATTTCATAGACGAAAAGACGTTACAATGCTTCCATGGCTCGGTTTTGAATAGAGAAGAAACGTTTGCTCATCTGATTTCGCGTTACCAGGGTCTCCTGCGCACTCGCACCCTCCCATTCGCGCGTAAAATGTAGACTGTTGTCCTCCTCCGCCAATCGCCAACCTTGATCTCGTCTGGCTCGAAGACCTGGTGTGCAAAGAACGAGCTCCAGCCAACCGTCCGTAACGTCTTGATTTTCCTTGCGAGCGCAAGACTTGCCTCCAGTTCTCGCGTGCGTACCTCGGGGGCGGATCCAAGGAGCTCGCACGTGCGGCAGAGCTCTGGGCCGTGGGGAAAGGGCAGGTCTCCGGTGCAAGCTCCGGAATAGGAGTCCACTTTTTCGCCATCTTGGTCTACTGAATAGGATATGAGTCCAGTGGGAGTTTCGGTTTCCGATTGACTGAGGATAGTTCTGATGGACGGAGATGCGGCTTTGGGACTGAACGCCGTTCGGAGCGTGTGGTCGAAAGCCAATGGGATGTCGTAGTGCTCGAGATGCTTCTCCACCATCTCCTCGTCTGAGAGAAAGATACCGAGGTGAAGATCAGACAGCTGGGTTAGTGGTTCCAGTGAATCCGCGAAGTTGTCCTGTCAAGCGTCGGATTTTGGTGAAATGTAAGTGACACAGTTAATCATACCGTCAATTTCGTAATATCATGGAAGTAACTCGGGATTGGCGAGTGCACCACGGCAGTTGAGCTTTCTTCAAAGCAAGGCCAACAGCAAGAGACGTCTAGCTGTTCCGAGCAACTAAGGTGCAGGATCTTCACAGAAGGGAACGCAGATGCAACCGTTTTCAGCAGAGGTACATCGATTCGCCAGAGTTTTGTCAGCGTGAGAGACGTCAGCTGAGGAGGGAACCATGGGATCAAGGGGACCGCTGGTGGTGAGAATATGCGCTTTAGTCGGGTTGTCTGTGACTGTCTCCCGTCCGATGAGAATGAGATCATCAAGTGCTTCAGGTTCCTGTAAAGAGATGGGTACCACGATGCTGCTTCAAGAGCATGCGATGGTGCTATAAGTGTTCTGCCAAGTTTTATCCTAGCGAGTGAGCGTGTTAGAGCATATATGTGTGCGAACGCACTTGACGTAGTCGAATCCAATACTTTCGCATGGGGAATTGCGGGCAGTCAATGAGAAGTGGATGTTTTTATATGCAGCAAGTTGCTTTGCAGACGCAACGCGAATGGAAGAAAAATAGTGACGCAGAGCAAGGTGTCTGAACTGAGAAGAGACCAAAGAGAACGAGTGGATATGAAGGAAGCAGCCAGATGGGCATGAGTCGAACAAGAAAGAAGCGATATAATCGATGACCTCGATCGGCAGTTGAGGTGTCTTTGTGTGAGTGATTTCCCTTTGATCTGCAGCAGGGAGCTCCTTGGGTTGGCTCTCTCGTTGCTCTGGAACTGGGGAGGTAAAAGTATGAGTATATGCACTTGGTGAACTAGAAATGGGTGAATAGAGAGCATCCGCGTCATAATCGTCTTCAAAGTCAGAGCTTTCCAACAAGGTTGTGTCAAAACCTAGAGACATCGTAGTTGAATGAGAGAAGCGACGTCCATAAATCCAGAGTCTATATATTCTCAGGGGCGTCACGTGTGCGCTAATAAATTGATGATCACGTGAGATGTGCTAGATCCTGGTCCCTGGTCCCTGGATCTTGCCCTGGATATTGAATTGCAGTTTCGCGACTCTTGAACAAACGCTTGGCGAGGGCTCGCGCTTGAGCCTTGCGACCGCCTCAGGAGGCGTTTTCATTGGTGTGGAAGCCCACCTAAGCCTAAGTGCATCTCTGAGTTATTTCCAACGGAGGGTCAGACTAACGACGGGCCTAGCTTTGCAGATGCACCTCCGTCCTCATTCACAAATGTGCACATCAGATGGGCAACCAGACCCTAACATTCAAGAAACCGCCCCGGAAAATAGGGGAAATTCCAAGACATATAGCACACTATATGCTCTTCAGCTAAGAGACTTCATAGATGCTGCAGACGACACGGACGTGGATCCAGATACAATCGAGGACCTGCTCGAAGGTTTCGAAGATGGAGAAGAGGAACTCCTAGGGAACGACCTCGATGAAGACTTGGACTCAGGAAGTCTGGCCGTCCCTGCACACGGGCAGCCTGAGCACAGTGCTATAGAGGAGAGTGGTGACCTGGATGATCTCGACATGGAAACTGAGGTCATAGAACAATTAAAGCGGGAAGGTATGTATTACCATTTAATGCCGACGTATGAAAGAGCACTCCTTGCAGCTTGTTGTCAATGCTTGAGCTGATGTTGCTTCTGTACTTTAGCAGATGAAGCATGGTCGAAAGAAGAAATCCGGAAGATGATGCATCACCTGAAAGAACGTGGTAAGCCCGTGTCCTCAAAAAAGTGAAATCATAGACTCAATCATGCACCATATCACATTTCTACAGGAATGAGTTCCTTCGTTAGGGAATATGTTGTTACTCAAAACATCCCGATAGTGAAACTTCTATTCGCTTTCGGGATTTCCTTGGTAATCCACCATTTTATCTATAATGGAACTCGTTAACTTGAAGTATAGTGCCCAGAATTGCGGAGTAAGCAGCCTCAAACAATGCTATATTTTCTGCGGGTTGCGATGACTAAACAGTGGGCGAACCCTTGGACTCTCTTGAGCATTCGCTAACAATGGTTCGAATGTTTTACACAAATAAGACTTCATCTCAGAGAAAAACTACTTCAGTATAACACTGTCGCCGACGCGGTTTCCCTTATCCGCGCCTCAAAGCGTGTGGTCGTGCTCACCGGCGCTGGCATTAGTCTGTTTTTGCCCTTTCTGAATTAGGACTGAATCATTGAACCCGAGCAGGCGTTTCATGCGGTATTCCAGACTTCAGTGCGTATATCTCCTTTTTTCACTTTGGACGCAGTGTTAACAGGTGCTGTTTAGGGTCGCACAACGGCCTGTATGCCATGCTGAAGGAACGAGGGACCTATGATCTCGATGATCCCCAACAGATGTTAGATTCTCAGCCAATCTTATATGCTCTTAATCTGACACGTGTTAGGTTCGATATACACTATTTTAGAGAAAACCCTGCTGGTGAGAGACCTCATCTTCTGTAAGATAGCATAGTTAATTTGGATTTGCTTTGCACACAGTATTCTAGTAAGTATCGCAAGTTCTATGATATCTGACTACAGGCTGAGATTGTGGCCATCAAGCTCATTTGCAAGGTTGTTGCTCCGACCTGAGAGACGATACTTTAACTGACGCAGCAATCACAGTCAGATATATCCATCTAATTTTACACCTTCTCCTTGTCACCGTTTCATCAAAGCTATAGAAGATAGAGGCAAGGTAGGTAGCCTTCACATCTTTTCCGTAGAGCTAATGAACCTGATGAAGATTATTGATAGCTTCTCCGAGTAGGTCCTATTATTTCCATCCCCTCGCCTGAAGTTGACGAAGGCCATCACTAGAACTACACCCAGAACATCGACACGCTAGAAACACTCACTGGAATCACTCGCGTGCTGCAGTGCCATGGATCATTCGCGACCGCTACGTGTATCCAGTGCAGACGGCGTATACCAGGGACCGAAATTGAAAAAGATATCATGGAACATCGTGTCCCGCTCTGCACTGTGTGCATAGAGGCAAAGAAGGAAGCCGAGGAAGCCCGGAGGGCCGCTTTCAAGAAAAAGGCCAAGAAGCGGGGTAGGAAGGAATGGGAGGAGGATAGTGATGAAGAGGATGATGAAATACCTGTTGGCGTGATGAAGGTCGGTTGACCCGTTGTTCTGTTTCTGCGAGTTTTCAATGACATTTGGGCGTTCAGCCGGATATCACCTTCTTCGGAGAGAAGCTTGCGGATGACTTTGAGCATGCCCTCGAGGACGATCGAGATAAAGTCGACTTGTTAATCGTCATCGGAACCTCACTGAAGGTTTCACCTGTATCCGAGATTCTCTGTAAGTTGACAATTGCATACGAATCTAAAACAAGTAGCTGAACCTCAGCAGCGCACCTTCCACATTCTGTTCCCCAGGTTGGTACCCTACTATACGTGTTCTATTCGTTTTCTGAGTCGAGCACGTGGTAGATTCTGATCAACAAGACTCCTGTCCGACATATTAATCCCGACGTTCGTACCAGACTTCACTTTCAAATGTCGCTAACACTAACCACCTGTTCGTATTGATTAGATCGTCCTCCTTGGTAATGCAGATGACATCGTTCAGTATCTCTGTGAGCAACTCTCATGGGAGTTACCGCCGCCGGCGGGAAAGCGCCTCGAGGTTCCCTCACTAGGGACATTAGTAAAGCGCACGTCAGGTGAAATGATGGGCACAGCCGAACCCGTTCGTGTTGCAAAGAGGTATGTCGTCAAAACATATTAATGCCTCTGCGTTGCTTGATTGAGTCTTGGTTTAGCCACGCATGGTTGTTTGAGGGTGCCGAGGGGGGTAAATGGGTGCAGGATATTGAGGAAAGGTTCCTAGAACAAGATACGGAATCTGAATCGAGTGCAATTCAAGGTCGAGTGCCGAACTTGGGCCCAGAGGCAAAGAAGCTACGGGTAGGCTGACATAGTAGCCTTGGTGCCCTTTAAGATGCTTTGCTGGAGACATGGACGTCGCGCAGATCACAAACCTCATGTACTTACTTATATAAAACACGAAGCTTGTGATACCAAGAGTTTATTAGACAAAGTGTAGCAGGTCATATTGTTCGTGACTCGGGTGTGTGCCGAACAATCCAGCGCTTGATAGCACGAAGGCTTGCCTCAAGAAATAAAGTCTTTTAAGGATCGTGGCCAATACATGACCGACGGCAGATTAGCACCCATGGGATCAACACCAAGGCCTGCCAACCATCTTATCGTAAATATTATGCTCGTCGATAGATTGCCACCCAACGCGAAAAAAAATAGTATATTTCCTAAGACCCAGCGTCTTCAAAAATCACTTCCCCACTCCCCTCACTCTTCCTCCCGGGTATATTGGTCTTCCCCGACGAGCTCCTGCTCGCCTTCCTCCCGTGTCTTCCCGGGGCGCTCACAAAATCAGGCAGATGCGATATCGAGCCATTGGCGACGTGCGAAGAGGAGCCATTTGAGGCGTATGAAACAGAGCCGTTGGGGAAATATGGGGTGGACCCGTTCGGAAGGTGTGATATAGAGTCATTTGGAGCGTGCGACGGCTGGTGCTTTCGTATCGAGGGCAAGTAAAAATCGTCAATTTCATCCTCCTCTTCGGTCAGTGCTGCGGTGTAACCTGCGGGAGTACTCGAATACGAACGGAAGTGTCGGATGGTATTGTATGAGCCCTTGCGGAGATGTGTGGCGTATGAGTAGAGTAACAGTGCGAAGTATATCTGTGCAATTAAGAAATTCAGGAAGTGATGTGCATAGAATTGGGCAATCATCACCTTTGCAAGCCAGCTGACGACGATAACACCCATGGCAGTGCCCTTCTCCTCATGCCACAAAATATTTGCTTCTGCAGCTCGCTGCACATCCGTCACGTTATGGTTTACAGCTGGCGCACCATGCCGTATGGCCTCCTGCGCAGGTGAATTGGAAATTTGTCGCCCATCATGCGGGGTATAAATCCACCAGAGAATGGAGAAGAAGACCGTCCAAGCTGTTGAGAGGATGTGATCAACGAAAAAGAAGTATGCAAAATAGAGCGTGTGATGCGGGTTTTCCTGTAACAAACAGAGCGTTAGCTATCAATCAAGTCTTTTACTAAAGCGACGAACATCTTTGACGGATTTGAGTCCCCAGCTTAGCGCAACAAGACCGAGAACTGAATATATGTACAGACTGAGCTGTGCAAAAGAGCCACCGGCACCAGTCAGAACAGCGATCAAGCCGTATACGCCTGCTACTTTGTTGAGGAGCTGCAAGGTAATTTATATTCGTGATATTGGTCGAAGGAAAGACTTCAGGGCTTACTGCGAAAAGTAGGGCAACGGTGACGCCAGTTTTGAGGTCAGTGACACCAAGGAAAGTGGAGATGGGCCAAAGCCTCCATTCAGGGCGAAGCGTAAGTTTCATATGCAAGTCATGTACTACGCAAGAGCTACAACTGTAAGGGTCGGGACGAAGCCAATGTGCTAGTTTCGGAACTCGGAAGAGAAGAATAACCTTGCGACTTAGTCAGCCAGTACTGCCAGAATCGCTTCTCTTATTACAGCGCTGGGCTTTCAATTTAAATTCAAAGATACAATGAAGACGATTAACAAATATCAAGTGAGAACACTCTACGAACGTTCCCCACGCAGCCGCCGTGCAAGAGCAAGGTCTACACGCTTAGCATGCATAGCAGCCAAGTTAGATTGGAACCGCAGGTCGGTGACCATCTGCGATAGAAATGTCAGGCGAATTCGGTGGAACCCAATTTAAAATGCTTTGACCTTAAAGTCCTGATGGACGAAGTGCAACGCTTGGGAGGGAAGTTTACGGATCGACTTTTGGTATGGACGAATTTGACGTAGAGCCACGGTACCAGGGCGGAAACGATGAGGCTTCTTGAGACCACCAGTCGCCTGAGTGAAGGAGATTAGTCGATCCGGAAGTTCAGAAAGCTAGAACCCACTGGATGTGCGTGTGTTGGAGCCTTTTTGCCCGACTTCGTAGCGAGCTGCTTTCGAGGAGCCTTTTCGCCCGACTTCATAGCGAGCTGCTTTCGAGGAGGCTTCCCTGGTTGCTCAACGATTGAACGAGCTCGAGTAAAAGTGCTTGGCTTCAAGTTACTTACCGCCGGTACTCTTACGGGCGATTCGCTTGGTGCGGGCCATCGATGTCGATTAAAAGAGTGAGTGAACGGACAGAGTGTAGATGCCTAGTGTCAGTGGTGCGTGGTGGTCTTCAAGCCGCACAGGTTCTTTCAACTTCTGAAGGAACTACTTGTGTCTCCAGGCATGAGAATGGAATAGATAACCGGAAAACTTGCACAACCTCAGGCTGGGTCGCAAAACACCGAGAAAGCCAACTCTATTTTCTGCTTCTCATTACAAGAACAAGACACACGTAGTCAAAGCCTCAGATGGCAGGTTAAAGGTATAGCAAAGTGCGACAAAGTCACAGCGAAGAGGATTAATGAATATATCCAATGAAAATCCTCTATGAACGTTCCCCACGCAGCCGGCGTGCTAGAGCCAGGTCCTTCGGTTGAATGGTCACACGCTTGGCATGGATAGCAGCCAAGTTAGTGTCCTCGAACAACGACACAAGGTACGCCTCAGCCGCTTCTTGCAAGGCCATTACGGCTGACGATTGGAACCGCAGGTCAGTCTGACGAGGCATCAGACGCGAAGCATTATAGTGATACAAAAGTGACCGACCTTGAAATCCTGCGCGATTTCACGAACAAGTCGTTGGAAGGGAAGCTTACGGATGAGCAACTCCGTCGACTTTTGGTAGCGACGAATTTCACGAAGGGCTACGGTACCAGGACGGAAACGATGGGGTTTCTTGACACCACCAGCCTGACGGAAGGAGATTAGGTGGGTTCAGAAGTTTACGAATAAAACATACAGGTTGTGCGTGTATTGGGGCCTTTTTTCCCGACTTCACAGCGAGCTGCTTTCGAGGAGCCTTGCCTGGTTGTTAATGAGCTTGAGTGGCGATGAACATGAAGAACAGTGACGTACCACCAGTACTCTTCCTGGCAGTTTGTTTGGTACGGGCCATTTATGTTAGAGTGTTAATAGACAAGAGGGTAGACGCCTGGTTTGTGCACAACCATGTTCTTTAAAGTGGGACTGGTTTATAGAAACGCGTCGCGTGATCACGTGCGAGAGTCCACTGAAGGTCCACTGGTGTCAACTCTAGTGTCCCATTGTGCCCATGCCTGCGTTTTGTATCTCTCCTATTGTGCAAGACAATATCAGCTTCCCTTTCATCGGCCATCACGAATCCCTTTTGACGTGCTTGTGGATGTTCTTAGCTCAATCATTAACTTGTTTTGTTGACCACACCTTGTCTTCACGTCCATCACAAACACCGTAGGTTAAAATATTGCCAAGTGGAGGTGGCAGCCATAATCACGCTGCAAATAAGCACACAATGTGACACATATCGGAATGTCAAGTAAAATAGATAGAAATACAATAGGGTACACAGATACGAACAACAAGAAGTATGGGTCTACGAACGCTCCCCGCGCAACCGCCGTGCAAGGGCAAGATCTTTTGGTTGAATAGTAACACGCTTGGCGTGAATAGCAGCCAAGTTCGTGTCCTCAAACAGCGAGACGAGGTACGCCTCAGCGGCTTCTTGAAGAGCCATCACGGCAGATGATTGGAAGCGCAGGTCAGTCTGACGAGCAATCAGACCCAAGGGATACAGTGATACAGAAGCGACTGACCTTGAAATCCTGCGCGATTTCACGAACAAGCCGTTGGAAGGGGAGCTTGCGGATGAGGAGCTCTGTTGATTTCTGGTACCGACGAATCTCACGAAGAGCGACGGTACCGGGGCGGAAGCGATGAGGCTTCTTGACACCACCAGTACTCTGAGAAAAGTGAGCAAAGGCCGGATAATTGAAAGATTTCACATACTGCCTGTGCAGTCTTGCGAGCCGCGGACTTGGCGGCCAATTGCTTACGAGGGGCCTTGCCTGATGCGAAGTGAGCTCGAGTTCCGAGTCCTAAATCCACAAGTGAAAAAATTGCTTACCACCAGTAGACTTGCGGGCGGTTTGCTTGGTACGAGCCATTGTTAATCAAGAGGAGATAATTGACACAGAGCACAAGCGAATTGTGAGTAAGTGGGTGTTGATATTAGAATGAGCAAATGCCTGCCATAGCCTATATACAGACGCGTCGCGTCACATCACGTGTTTCCCGCGTTCCAATCAACATCCCAGATGCGGTAATTCAGCACAGCCACGCGCCGTGGTATATAACCAGTTCGTAGCTGATTGCGGTGCTGCTGTATCTCCCGTCTCGTCTCCTAGCAGCACAGCAAACTCACACACTTTACTTCACTTCACTTTTAACACAATACAATGTCTGGCCGTGGAAAGGGTGGAAAGGTGAGCCTAGAGTCGGTATTTTCCTACTTCCTCCCTGACATGTCTTGAAGGGTCTCGGAAAGGGCGGTGCCAAGCGTCATCGCAAGATTCTTCGTGACAACATTCAGGGTAAGTCAATTGTCTATTCCTGGGCTTGTCTTGTGTCTAACTGGTATGCCTAGGTATAACAAAGCCTGCTATCCGTCGTCTTGCCCGTCGTGGCGGTGTCAAGCGCATCTCTGGTCTTATCTATGAGGAGACCCGTGGTGTCCTCAAGATCTTCCTTGAAAATGTGCGTGCATCTGTTCATCAAATCTAAGTATGCAAACTTATGTCTTGTCGTAGGTCATCCGTGACTCGGTGACATACACTGAGCACGCAAAGCGGAAAACTGTCACTGCTCTTGACGTTGTCTACGCTCTGAAGCGGTCAGGGCGTACTCTGTACGGTTTCGGTGCATAGATGTTTGAGGATTTTGCTGCAGCTTGTTGTATTGTATGTGTATCATTATAATCATTTCCTGGATTGTCCCAAGAATCTTCGTCCTGAAAAGATCAGTGAAAATGAGTCCGGCGTTTGACTGACCGGCAAATGATATTTGCAACAACACTATGAAATGAGGTAACTATATCCCAACGTTACACTGAGCAGTGAGGCGAGATGTATATGTACTACGAACTAAGATGTCACGTACAAGGTTTGAGTACTGCATGCGGTTTGAGCGGGGGCGTATCTATCTCAAGTTGACGAGTGGACATTGTTCTCAGAGTGACTCCGCGATGGCTGCTGCGCCTTGAACCACGTCCGATACACAAGTTCACCTTCCAATACGGGTTTAGGATCCTCCACGTAAGACAAGGCAATCGCACTAAGGCAAGACCGCGCAATTTTCCAGTTGGATTGGTGCGATGGAGAGACTTGTACTTCGTAGTCCTTACGCCCCAACATTAGGAAGCTGCATTTATTCTTCTGGCATCTAATAGCATCTCCTCTCAGCCAGGAATCTAGTGGCCTGTCCCTGCTCAGGAGCTCGCCATCCTCATACCGAAGACAGACCCAGGTCAGGACCCATATGAGCGATTCAGCAACGTGTTGGTACAAGTGCTTCGCATTCCCCTCGATGAATCCTTTAGTGAGAAGCTCAATCGCCATGAATGGTACCGTTCCTCTGCGCTCGTGGCCGCCGGGGCTGTCCTGAATTGATGACAAGTCGTAGTCGTTGATGACGCCCATCACTAGACCGCTTGGGGTCTGGTACACCATGAGATTGCTAGGGCTGACGTCATGGTGACGGACGCCGCTTATCCAGAGGATACGATGGGCTGTGGTCACAGTCACTGAACAATAATGAGCGCGCAAGGAAGGACACCTACAGATCACCACTAGCCACCACGCGTGCATAAACTCTTCCCCGCTCAGCTTCGTGATCGGCTGAAGTTTCCAAAATACGTCGATATTCAAGAGGCGACTGCCTCGTTCAGGGTGGCCAATCCCTAGTCCCTTTCTAATTTTCGCCATGGATGTCCCTTCAACCTGATGGAGCCAGATTATCTCTGGGACGCGGCCGTCCACCTGTAGCTTACGCTGTGCAATCTCATGCACCGCGTTGATATCATGTTTAATCTGGAGCGAGTCTTCTGGCCAATAGAGCTCGGTAGCTGGTTCCTCGCTACTGTTGTGGTGAGAATGCCTCAATGACAGACGCAATAGCATTTTACTCTTCACTGGGAAAGCGGTGGTTGCACGCCCGCGTAGTCCGAATTGAGCCGTGTGCTCGTCGGACTCTAGATAAAAAGTGGAGTCAACCGTGGTTTCACCGTCGATGTGGATGATGGGAGATGATGATCCAAGCTTGGGCTCGAATACCGATTTATAAAGTCCCTGTTGCGAGTCTTGGATTCGCTGCATAAGCGGTGAATATTAATGTCCCGAACGACGGTGGTGCCAGAGGCATCAAACGCGTAAGTACTGCTGATCAAAAAATACCGGGCGTTTTCCAGGCGTAAATGATGTCTTAGCTGGCACGACTTATACCTAATATTGTCAACAGCTTACAGCCGCAATGTAGACCGTTATGGAAGGAAGTGTTTATATTCCATTCTCATCTGGAATTACGGTCATATATATTAGTTCTCCGTGTTGTTTCGATGCTTTCAAAGTTTCTGTGAAGCTTGTTGGAGCGTAAATAATTAGAAGCACGCTTCTTGCACGCGTATGCTGTGACCCTGGATCATGCGTCAGTAGTTACAATACGTCATCGTGGCAAACACATTGATGATGGCTTCAACCGCCGCGCAGCAAATGATTCCGATCATAACGATGCCAAGGGCAGCCTTGCCTCATTACTTATGCCTGAAGACATAAATAAGTAGAAGGGGCCCATCATGTGAATCGTGAAATTTGGTGCATCAATGATGTCCATTGGCTTGTGCTCCGGCTACGGATCGCCGTAAGTAATGAAAAACCTGAAGGGGGTGAGTGCATGCACGTTTGCACAAGGCTAATTTCTGGGTGGCCTTGCGCGCGAGAGGGTCACTATGACGTTGGTGCTTGGTTCGCGCTGTTGGTTGTGAGAATCAGCCCTTTTGGTTTTGGGAGGGCATGAGCCTCGAAGCCGTGTTTTTTTTGTCGGCAACATAGCGCAAAAAGTGCGGCACGTGTTTCAGGTGGAGTTAGTAGTCTTTACAGGCCGTATGCTCGGTGGGAGCCTTTGTACGGAGTGTCTCTCTGCTAGATCAGGCACGATCCAGAAATCTTTGCCCATTGGTGATCATGTTCGTCCATGGGGCCGCTACGTATCGCATTCACGGCATCGGTGGGTATGTACACCAAACAAATTCCGCCGTTGCAATAGCAGTCCCCTTCTTCGCTCCATCTCGAGTCGGCTTTTGACATAGCCACATTCTAGCCATTGGCTTATTTCTAAGCGTCGTCAGTCCTGGTACGTCACTGAGTGTTCTCGGTGACTCAGCGAGTGGCTAGAGGGTTCTAGGTCTCGTACCCAGGCGCAATCTGTAAGAATCTAGCTTGTACTCCATCAACCCTTTAGTCTCGATGAGGGAAATTGTTTGTCATGCCTAGCATGGATATTAATTCCCTCCGTGTTGAGGGAAGGAGAGTGAATGAACTACTATGTCCTTCGGAGTCCAACTATCTGCTCTGCAAACGACCCATATATGTCACGTGCTCGTGTACCACACGCTGCCCCGCCAGCCTGGCGCTGCCATGTCAGCATGTTACGAAGCACGAAGAAAAAATTTACGGGCTTACCAAGTAAAGCAAATCCATGATCCCTCTCAAACCACTCCCGCGATTCGCTGAGAGGCGGTTTCTTGAGAGACAGCTGCCGACAACGAACTTCTCCAAATGAGACATCGACGAAGTACTCTCCTGAGAAGAGTGGTGCACATTTCCTCAGGATTCCCCCCATCCCAAATCATGCGTACGACCATTTTCCTCATTCACTGGCGTGTGCAGCTCAAAGAACTCGGACTGACTATTGATCCAGCTTGGTTGCTGGATCATGATTGCTCCTCGACCCACTCAGGACTCAGCTGGAGACAATGTTGCGAATTGAAGAATTAGAGACTTGGGGGCACGATGGTAAGGGAAACGTGCTGTCCGACGCAGGGTATACTACCTCAACGGTCAAAAATTAGGGTTGAAAATAACAAAAAGAGAAAAGTCGATCGATAGAAACATGCGCCGGGCCTCGCTGACTGGAACAGGCTGGGGGTCCGTGACGAAAAATCGCTAGCCATACTAGGTCTTAGCTCCCAAAGCCGCACCCTCGATAGTAGTGGCAGGAAAATTGTTTCGTAGGGAAGTTGGTTCGTATCCGTGAATGTGATCTTGGTGGGAGCGTTAGAACCCGATAGATAGTCACAAAAGTTTCGTCTTCAATTCTTGAATGTTGTGGCATGTTAGCCAGTAACCATTATTGTTTTTTTCACGCAAACCTAGGCCTTGGCGAGTCCGGATGTGGTTCGCATGTCCTGTAAGAGCGTGGATCGCCATTAAAGAGTTCCAGCCAAGTTTGGGATACATACTCATCGGGGAGAAGAATGTTCAGCATCTCGCAGTGGAATCGCGGAGATGGAAATTCGAAGGATCGGTGTGAGCCAATCTTCTCCAGTGAATCGCGAGTTCCTGACTGGTGGAGCTCGATTTCAGGTCGTTAACGTGAGGCCGACTTCGTCAAGTCCATGACGTATGATGCATAACGACGTCCTTGCGATACAGAACCTCGATCCAGTGCCCGAGCACTCTCGAGGTAGTCCGCGACTGGTCAACGTGGCCAAAGGGGCGGAACAGAGGGCGAGCTCGTCGAGGATAGGACCAGACAAACGCTGATAACGCAGTGAGGCGCTGATGGTGAGCTGGACGAAGCTTCACTGGGGCAGTTTTCTCTGTGGTACTGATCTGCTCTTACATCGAGAGCAGGAAGACCAAAAGACCAAACCAAAATTGCTACCGCAGGAAGCCGCGTCGCATGAAGTAACCTATATGTTATGTTGCAAATGAAACGACATGCAGCATGAATATGAGATAAATATCATATATAGCAGCGAAACCACGGTACTGGGTGGTATCAAGTATGGAAGACGCTGTTACTTTCCACCGCTGCAGGTTGGAACGTTTGTCTTCAGTACTTCGATGTATCAACTGCACTTTGGGCTGGAGAAAGGTCACAACAGCAATGTGGAAGAATGTAATCATCGACCTACCAGGCCTGCAGCCACGCGGCTGTCGTCGAGAAAACCTACTATCCCACTTTTAGCCGTCACCTGGACTCCTTGGTAACGGCCGCTTACTGCAGGTCAGCACACATCCGACCTTTTATGCTGCGCTGGTCTTCCAGTGTCGTGATGGCCCTAGTCTTATTGCGACCCGAGCAACTGTCCGGCAGTGGGTAGAATTATTCTCGACTCGGCCGAAGAGAACCATTCTTTGCCCAGGTAACTTCGACTTCTGGCCCGTATCCTAAGGACGATGAGCGTTGTAAATTCGAAGGTAGTGTTTGCCACTGCGTACCTGATGCACTGATTCTACAGTGATGAAAATGCATAATCGGCCACCGCACCGGAACGACAGGAGCAGTGATGTTCAAGGAGTCAGGATCCTGCGTCGGATCGCCTTTGAAGATGCGTAGATGGCGTGCTGGTGTGTTCATACTCTCGACTGGCTGAATAAAGTCGTTCGTCACCGCTGGGGCTCCCAGGGCAATCGGATTCTACTCACTGATCTGGGGCCATCGGACAACCGACGATGACTCGCTCTCACTCTTCAATCATCATCCAAACTGTATCATCGTCCTGGGAAATAAGGATCATTGGTTCGACATCGAAGGCGAGATAGACGATGGTGCCCAGTGAGCGGAAGAGCAATAGTTTTCCTGTTGATATTTCTTCATTCTGTGCGGCGAGATCGTCTTAATTATGACCCATCTTTTTTTGGGCTAGGAGAATTTTCTTGGTGGTGAAGTCATGGCAGTGTGGCGATGGCTAAGTCGAGAAAAACATGGCCGTCTGAATGACTGGTTGAACGCGGTACGTGGGCGCCGGCTCAGCGAGCTAAAATTATTTTTTTTCGTCGTGAAGGGAATCAAAAACGGGGGGCATGCCAAATACCCTATGAAAAAGAATATTTGTCCGATAAACACCACTGAGTTATGTGCACTACCATAGGACGATGACATGCCCAGGAGTTGAGGAACCTGAGTAAAACCGAGTGGAACGTTGCCTTTTTTGCGCCAATGGGTTCCACCTCGGAGATCAAAACGCTCATTCACACCGCAGCTGAACTAGACTGAACTACAAACTCGGACTTCAACACGCTGACAACTTGGACCCGGTATCAGCTCATGATGCTACATATTTTTTGGACCGTCGATTCTGCTCCTGGCACTGGCAACGTGCGTGCATCTATTATGAAAAACAGGAAGTATGGTCAAGAAACGACACCACTAGGTCCAGAACTTAAGAGCCGCGGCGGGGACCGACTCTCTTCCATCTTCCACGGTTCCTGAATATTTTACAGAAAATACCAAACCACAATCACAATTGCATATCCTCAAATAACAAGGCCAGTTCACTCAAGACAACTCGGCCTGCGCATTTCAAGCCGATCGCGAAGTCCACGACCAGGTCAAATGTCATGCAAACCGGTTCGTAGCTTGCCAATCTGCGATCACCGTGGAACTGATGAAATGGAATGTCCGAAAGCGAAGGCGAGAATATGCCTCGATGTTCTGATCTATCGAGAAGCTTCGATACATAGCAATGGGTCTTCAAATCAGTCATCCACATGAGGTGGCCACAGGAGGCAACTCTCACGGCTGTACAGGATGCCATCACTTTGCGAAAACCTTGGACTGAACTGGGTCAATCGAGATTGAAAGGAAGATTGGACGCTTTGCCTAGTGTGGTAACATCGAGCGTCGATGCTATCGCACAGGGTTCTCAAAATTCTGAGCACCGTGGTACGTACCTTGCTAACCATGCCTTGAGACATATGGGTTTTGGATCACGGTCTTTCTTGGAGACGGGGGACAGCCGCAAGGTTAATCTGCGGCAGTCATTCAATAGGAAACATTTGCGCTCTGTCCACAAGAGGTTCCACCTCTCTCAAAAAAGGGGTTAGACGACAGCCATACTTTACCGGAAGTTTCTTTTCTTGTCCTTATCTTTCTTCCTAAGGTTTCAAGATCGCATGTTATCGCTTGACCAGCAGGGCCACGGAAAAAATCCCGAGCTCGGATTAAAGTGGCCGTAGATGCTCGCGGAAATGACCATGACATCAAGGGTGAGGGTCCATTTCGAATAAGCACCGATTGAAAAGGTCCAGGCTACATTAGGTTGTCGTAACGCGCCCTCCTGCAGAACCCTTTAGCTTGACGTGCCTAATAAAACGTCAATGTGTCACGTAGCCAGTACCACGCCAATTTAGCACGTAGATGTGTGCTGACCCTGTGCATTGCGCCTGGGCGCAGCTACCTAAGCTTATCAGTGATCGAGGGAGCTCGAGACCGCCATTGAATGACGAAACGAGTGGGTGCGTTAAGACGCTGCCTGAAAAAATCAAGTTATTTTTTAATCAGTTTATGCTAGCAATATGCATGAACCTTAAGCTTAAGCTTCAAGCTTCATGGGAGGTAATTTCAATACCATCGGATGACTTTCCGTAGGCTCAAAAATCGAGGCATAAATCGTTTTTGGAGTAGTCTGCAGGATGTGCACACCTGATGGGCACACGGCGTGAATTTGAAATGCAACTTTTGTGGGGTATCTCTTGGGTCCAATAGATTCTAGCTCCGAAGATCACCGGTAGCTTCCGACTCAATAATATTAATCTCATGTCTTTTGTTCGTAAGTTGTGATGCCGAATACACGAGCATGCGCTGTCAATGTCTTTGATTTTTGCGGTAAATGCCATCCACCTTGGCGTTTTTGCTTGAGCTCGACAACATTATTTAAGCTACGGTTTATATTATATAATATTGTCCAAACTGCTTACATTATCCTTGCATCATAAGTACTGAATAAGGGAGCTGATGTAATCATCTGGTAGAGCATCGACTGAGACCAACTCGGACTTCTTTTGATAAGTAGACCATCCCGGACTCGCTCCATTATATCCACACGTGTTAGTGCAGAAGCTAGCAGGGAACTCATATATTTGATCAGCATCACTCGTCAACACCAAATGAGCCCCACTGATCACCACCTTAACCTCTTGCCTCCTCTCATTCAAGTTGGACATGCCGAACAGTTCGTCCAGTCTGGAAAAACAATTTTGTCCGCTCAATCGCCTTTGAACCAGTCATATGCTGTATTTCCGTCTGCGCGAGTAGGTTTTACACCGTCAAATTACTTCAACGAGATGCCAGTTCATTATTTATACTAGAAAGATGCTCCCAGCATAAAACACAGTGATGTGGAGGAGCAGCCCATATTCTTCGCGAGCAGTGAAACTTCACCGTCATCTGAAAGACGACTGGTGTGTCCACATGGTTGATACTCTATCGCACTCATTCATGTTCGGATAGTTTATCGGAGATACATCCATAATCTTTGCCGCGTTACAAAACTTGACTAAGACGGCTCAAGGTCGGGGACAGGAATGGTGCTTTTAATTGATGGCCTATTTGGTATACCCACTAATCTCATGCCATATCAGGTTACAGAGTCAAGAAACCCACAATGTGATCAGAAAGCTAACTCTGGATTATGTTAATTTTACCAGAGAATGCTGGATACACACCTCGGTGAGTGTTTGCGCGTCGTCTCACAACGATTTGTTGATCGGAAGATAGCAAACTTCTGTTCAGTCTCAGGGTTCCGCCCAATTTTCTGGTGATCATTACCGAAGCTTATACACATGTCTGGCCCTGTTTGCTGTTCTATACGTACCCGAGTATGGGTACGAGGATGCGCCAGTAGGCGACGATTTAATGGAGTGGCTGAATATCCACTTCATTGAGCCTTCTACGGAAGAGGGCAATCACCTATCGGGACTGGATCGTCCTTGGGAAGATGACACATTCTGGCCGTATCTTGTCAGGTAAGGTATTATCTTTATGATAATTAAAAAGCTAATATCATACAGGGTGACTTTAAGAGGTCTTTCCAAGGCCGCGACCTTCTTCCTTGGAACGCTTTCAACTCACCCGTCTGACAACCTCCGTCGGCTTGCTCAACAGTTATCCCCATTGCTTCAATCTCAGCCTCACCTTCAGTCTTTTGAGGCGGAGCGCGATTTTGCATATGCTTCTCACCGATGGAAGGATAAAGTGAAAGCTCTGCGAATTGAACTAGACAGTGTTTCTGAATCTGATCGGCATGACGGGATTGAGAACTGGTGGGATCGTCTAAGTGACATTGTTGGTATACTAGAAGGACGCAGCGAGGTAATTCGTCGTGTCTGTGAGGATCTTGGCGCGGACTGGAGAGAAGTTTCTGTCTCGTGGGGTGTATTTGCTGATGCAAGACTACGAAGACAGGATTTACCGTACGTAACCGTCCATCAAATCCGAATATATACTGATGTCCATAGAAGTGAGGTTGTCTCTAATGTCCTTGATGACATGCCCCAAGATCCGACGAATTTGGAGGATATGATACATGCAGCACTGTTTAGCGGTGACCCTGCCAAAGCGCTGTCTCATGCAGCGCAGCTCGATCCCTGGCTTGCTGCGCATATGGCAGATTTGATGCAAGCGTTATCTTTAATCGAAAAGGAAGCAAATGAGGAGTGCGTTGTATTTTTTTTTGCTGGGGATAACAGTACTTATGCCTTCTACAGTTCAGGTCTCAATATCAGAGATTTTTACGTGCTCAGCTATGCACATTACCTTCATGCTGATCCTGCGCTTTGGAGAATTACTGTGGCGTACATGTTCTCGTGTGGGGAGCCTGGCGTCAGAAGTGCCGACGAAGTGTTAATGCACATTCCGCTCAGGTTGCGCTCCGTCGGGTCAATTACCCATAGCCAAGGAGAGGAAAATGGCGCTGACAATTTAAAGTCCGGTGATCTTGCTGGTGTGGTAAAAGACATCAATGCAACGTGCTATGAATATCAGCGGGAGGAAGTTCGACGAACTATTTGTCGCGTATGCATTATCTCCAATTCACGAGCCAATTATATTCATAAAAATTTCACACAGATAGCCGCTCAGACCTTTGTACAAGAAAAGGAATACGGACTCGCGCTTTCGTATTCCTCATCGGCGGAGGACTGGCCTGGACTCGGTCGCGTGGTTGATCGCGTGTTACAAGAATATATCACTGCAGGTATGTTTGTTGTGAATCTGCTTTCTTGAAGTCGAACGAAGTACTATCAGGGTCGGAACAATTCACCCGTTACGTGGCTGGCATTGCACCATCACTCCAGGCACTTCGAACGCAGTCCGGTGCACAAGGCATCTTCATCCACCGCTTGATGTTCGCGGTCCGTTACGCTGAGTTTCATCAGCGCCTGGGTAATCGAGATCTGCAAGATGCCGCTTGGGATCTTATATCAATGTTCCAAGATGGGCTTGCTCCGAAATCGTGGTGGGCGGTCCTGCTGGGTGATTCCCAACAGCTTCTGCAGTATGGTACGTAAAGCGCTCCATATGCACGTTCCAAGAACCTGATTTTTCTGCTAGACGGCACTTTACTATTTCCGTACGCAAGCGCCTGCATTCTGCTACAGCATTTAGAAGAAGTAATCGCGCGGACTGATCAAGGATCCCGTGATGAGTACCTCCGTGTCTTGATCTCGAAGCTCGGTTCCGGTGGGACAACTGAGGCACTTCATACACTCCAAGGCGTACGGCTGGCACTGGCGAAGTATTTTGCAAGATGCACGATGATTGGCACCGGGGGGAAACAGATCATGGAGCGCAAATTCGGTGCTGCGGTGTGACACCTGATTTTTGCGTCTTTGCCGTCACCGTGATTGATTAACACTTTGAGTTAGTACCACTCTAATACAGCTTCAAAAAAAGGGTATGGGCTGTTCGAGAGGTCAACTTTCGTGCCGCTGGCTAATTGCGCTCAGTATGGATGTCTTTTTCGGTACAGCATGATACCTAGGCAAACCTTGTGCACCATCTTTTACTTGTTCTGGTTCGCCCAACTAGTATTAAACGTTTTTTTATTCCCTCGGTCAAAGTGCGTCTTGTTCGTCCCATCGTCATGGAACGTTTGAACGCCGGTACCGAACAAATGATAGAAGAGCGCTAGAACCTTCGTGAGCTTAGTCCGAGGCCATCAAGGATGTTTGATCCGGAATTCCTGTTGGCACTTGTTGGACGTTGTATGTCTTCAACGAGAATACCTGATTGTCGATTATAGCATGCGAAGGCTTGAAGATATTTTCTCGGCCCGTGCCTGTCGGTCGACATGCGGTTAACACACGACAGGTAATACTAATGCGTTCTTGCGTGCCTACCTAATAACATGAATGCGGCGTGGCTAACCCACTTTACCGCCTCTCAATCGATATTGTAAGTCTCCCCGTTCCATTCAATATAACCTGGATCGAGCCCTATTGACAGCGCACTTACCGCTGGTGAGCACCCCTGGAGTTGTGCTCTTCTTACCGCTCACCCACTGATCGCCGAAACAGCGAATACAGCATCGATACAGCTGGTGGTGTCATCACCCCTTATCGTGACCAATGATCCGCTCCGCAGTGGAAGACACGATCTTCCCTTGGATCGTCGGCAGATTGTATCTGTTTTCTGGAGAGAGCCATAACCCGGGGCTCTGGTGGGGTGGCAATACCCGAACCCAAAGCAGCTCAGTGGAGCGAAGCCTTTTTTACGATCGTAAGCTAGATTGCGCTGACTCGTGGACCCAAGAGCGCAGCTGACGAAACTCAATAAAGCAAATCGATACATTTATAAGTTTCTGCCGTCAGGTGAGTATGCGTTGATTTGGTGACGTGTAGATCACAAAGTAACTTATAAGCCAGCCCTCCATGCTCATCTGCAGATTATTCAATTGTGAATCTCTCCTGAAATGTGCTACAAAATTATTCAGTACGCCGAATACAGCTGCAGTCACCAAACGGTTACTAGACAGCAAGTGGTATGTATTGATCGCAGTGCATATTCCATCGATGACTAAACGTTGCGCAGGTTGATTGTCGCAAGAGAGACTGTCGTTTCAGTCCATCGCATCAGACGGGGACGCACAGTTGTGCATCTACTTGCTCTCAAAGGTCAGTGTCATGCTTGAACGAATATGACCGCGAACTCACGCCCACCAGAATGCTTCCTGATCAAGGATTGATCATGGAACAGTCCAGCACCCCTTGCCCGCGTTGCGCGGGGGTGATGAACGGTCACTGAAGAAACTATCAATTCATACATTTACGATTTCCTACCTTTTGTTCTGTGTTCGTGTCTCTGATTTGGTGGTACTTCATACGGTATTCCTCTGGGTTACTAAGTCATTGAATCATGCTTACGCGAGTCATGCCAAGCTTATACATGTTGTTTCAGAGGTAGAAGAGATTGTTTATTTCACACAATGAAAGAGCGCTTTGCCCTTGTACAGGGGCTTACAAGCTCTTTGAACGACACATGCCTGTTCAGGAAAGTTACATAATCCGTGAGTATCTGTTAGTTATTCCCAAGTTGTTCCTTAGAGCTTTCGACGCACTACTTGGGATCCTCTTCTCGAGCCTGTACAACCCGCGCTGAATGTAGCCATGGCTGACGAAGGATACTCCTCGACTGCTTGGGAATCGACAGATAATTCTGACCCTAATGCCAGCCAGATTCTCCCTTACGGCTTATTCCAGCCTAATAACCCGTCTCTTATTCACGAATCCGCCACCGCTCCCGCCCTGTCGTCGTTGCAAGTTAAACCGTCTTCGCCTCCTCCAAGGTCAAGCTCAGACTCGCTGGGTCGATCATCCACTTCGAGATGGCGAGATAGTGTACCGGTGACGATTGAACGCAAGGATGCACTATCCATGATCCCGAGCGACGCTATCAGCCTTGTGGAGACCAGCTTTGATGAGAATGTATTAAGAGTATTATGCGAGTTGGACGTAAGTATTTCCAACCTTGTCATATCTGCTGTTCACGTCTTGGCACCACTATAGTGCGGTGTTCCTTTACTGCTGGATCGGATTAAGCAGAGCATGGTCTCGTGTCGCGTGAGTATTATTTCAAATTTTCAAGTTGAGAAGGGCATTACATGAAGTTCCTTCGGTACTACTCAGGAAGCTTCCGTTTTCTTCAAGAAAAGAGCGGTACTGGAAGAGGAGTATGGGAAGGGTTTGCAGAAGCTTGCCCGAAGTACATCCGAGGTCTACTCTATGAACGACGGGAAGGCTGGGTAAATATGGTCCGAGTACTCTTCGCGTGTTACTAATTACAATCCACAGGTCTTTTGTGGGTGCTTGGCAGTCGTCCATGAAAATCCATGAAGTTATGGCAGAGAACAGGATTCGTTTTGCACAGCGGCTAAATGAGATGAGCGATGAGCTGGCCTCGCTCGCAAAGGAAGTGGATAAGAACAGAAAGCAGGTGCGTCGCATTGTTCTACATGAAGAACATTTTCTGACGTTGCCTAGACTAAGGAGCTGGCTAGTCGCTACGAACGGGCCCTTCAAGAATCAGAGTTGAATATGGAGAAGTCTAAGAATCGATTGGAGATTTCTTCGGAGGAACTTGAGCGAGTTTTGCTTCAGAAGGAGGGGGAGTCCCTCAAGGACGGTGGTTTGCAGGCCAAGAACCAAGGAGGAGTCGCAGGTAAACGAGCACTTGGAAAAGCAGTGGCTAAAGGCGGGCTTCTTCTCAAGGGGAAGAATCCTGGAAACGTAGGCATTTATTTTGTTGTTTACAACAGTCCCTCATTCGTCATTTCAGATACAAAGACAAGAAGACGACATCCGCACACGTGTATCGAACGCATCTGACTTATACCGCAAGGCACTTACTGATACCCAAGCAATGAGACAGGAATACTTTAATTTCCAGCTGCCTCGGATACTGCGTGTTGAGTAGAGCCAACCATGACATCATGACAGCGCTGATGCAACCTCATAGGCTCTCAAAGAATGTGCTGACGAAATAGATCTCGGGACGCAATATCATTTGACGAGATATGCATTTTTATTCGAGAGCATTGTTCTGAGCGACGGATCAACCCTTGTTCCAGTAGCGCCAGAAGATGGTGAGATCTCATCACTCACAAATTAATGCCTACTAAATCTCATCACGCATTAAATAGGGATCGGCCTGAAATCTACGATCGAGTCTATTGATAATCGAGCAGACTTCAAGATCTACATGCAGAACTATGCATACGCACGTGGCGGAGCTGCTCCTCGAGGTCCGCGACGCGAAGGTCCAGCAGAAGAAGGTTTTGTACGTCATCCACGTTTTCCCTTTGGCATTTCCACCAACGCGAGTATCAGCTGCCACCATTGCCGACCCACGGGGTTGGCGCACATTCTTCTGTTCATGCAAATACCCCGATTGGGAATGGTCACAACTCCCAAATCCCTGATAAGGGCCGGCCAACGTTCGGCGTAGATCTTGCAGACCAGATGGCGAGAGACAATGTCGAACTTCCAGCGATCCTCGAAAAATGCTGTGCTGCTATTGAGAAGCACGGCCTTCAATCGCAAGGGATTTATCGAATCAGTGGCATGGCGCGGAAAGTAGCTTCACTGAAAGAACGCTTAGACAAAGGTTTGCATTTGTTGGCTCTATTCGGTTATTGAGCCTCACGGCTATTTCCGCAGACATGGACTCCGTCAACTTAGATTCGGAAGAGTGGATATCTGACGTCAACAATGTCACTAGCGTCCTCAAGATGTGGTTCAGAGAGCTTCCTGATCCGCTACTAACATCAAACCTGCATCAGGGCTTCGTGGAAGCCGCTAGTAAGCCGATCTATGCTACGCAAATATGGCAACTTATCACAGGTGTTTCAGAAATCGAGAACGATCGCCTGCGGCACATACGCTTACACGAGCGAGTCAACGACTTACCGGACCCGAACTATGCTACACTTAAATTTTTTTTGGGGCACTTGCACAAGTGTGTTCACCCTTGTCGTCATTGATCGCCACTGATTAATTAATTGGCCCCGTGCTGCAGGATTGCGGAGTATGAGGCAGATAATTCCATGTCTATCCAGAATCTCGCCATCGTTTTCGGACAGACACTCTTTGGTCAGATGATTCCCGGTAATGGAAGTTTTTCGGGTCATGGGAACGGGGGCATAGCAGATGCTCCCTTTCAGAACAAGGTGATTATCAAGCCTTGATCATTAATTAATTCTTTGCTCAGCTTGGACTGATTTATACTTTACAGGCGATTGAGACAATCTTAGAACACTACTCCGATATCTTCGTTGATGAAGCTGAAGTGGGTGCTTAAGCTCTCAGCTCGGTGCCGCTCCTCAGTCAGGCAACTTGCCGTGGTTTTTCCTTTCCCTCTCGCGATACCCATTAACTACTACTGCAGGCCAGGGTCATCCACCGGGTTGGCTTTAGCTTTGGTCTTGGAACAAATTTCTAGTCGCTCATTTGATATAATCGTTGGGTTGTGATTCTATTTATCCATGCGTACTTGTTCGGACCATGATGATATGTATGTACTCAGCTCTCACTGTGTATTACTTATAATCTGTTTGGAAGATCCGTGAATCGGATTGCATGGCGCGAGATTGATATTGTAGCTCGATTATCTCGCATGTCGTCTCGTCAATAATGGGGTGAGGGTGTGAGCGTGAGCATAAACGTGAGCACCTGACGTTGACCTCCCCTAATATTAAATTGCTAGTAAGCATATATAGCAAGTTCCAGGTGACCAAGTTCGAAATCGACAGACCCCACAGGTGAGGCCCTGGCACTTCACGGTTGAGCTGTGGGCTAACCTGAGCGAAGGTTTGATTCTTTGTCTCATTTTGTTCTGTCCTTATTTGCACTTGGCTGGGACCTCACTCACAGATCGCCATCACAGTATCTCCTGTGGTGTTGAATTAACCGATAACTGGAATGACACAGCCCAGTGCGGGACTAGTAATAGGTGATCTTAGAAACAGGTCGGTGAAGCACATCATTTGGATTTTATTATGCATAACTCCTACCCAAACCCATCCAGACGCTCCAAGCCAGCTTCCTCGCACTCTAACGCGTCCAAGCAGACCTTGCCTTCGAGTCCGCCGTGAAGCGCGTTTTCGAAGCGTTCTCGTGCCTACCGTTCGATCGATTACCACTTAAGGACATGCCCGCCCCACGATCGACGCCAACCTCACCTCAAGCTTCCTGGTGTGTCGTGAGCACCCGCGCTACTTGCGCGCGGCGAGGTCATTGGGAGCACAGCAATACGAACTATGGTAATTGGGAATGATGAATTTGCTGCATTTCTCGTTGAAGTCCAATGTCTGAAAACCGATCGAGAGTTACTGCATCTCACGTTCGTAAACTGAATGATTCCCTGCCAGAAATCCATTAACAAACAGCCCTGCAAATAAATTTTACAGATAAAACAGACTATAGATGGCCTCTGGCTGACCATTGTTTCAGATCTTCAACAAGGTCGATACTACCTTGGCATAGTCGTGCATTGCTTCAAATGAAACACATCCTCCGTTGGCAGTCCGGTAAGCGCCCAGTCGCAGTATACCAAGCATATATAATCCCCCATGTTTTAGGGACCGGAAGTGGTATGTATGTAGTAGCCGAAACTTTGAGTGCAGAAATGCACTCTGGCAGATACAGGAGCAAAAAATCTAGCACTTGGATTGAAAAAGCAGTCTTACGACAGAAATGCTAGAGATGACAAAGTATAGATAGCTTCTGGCTGACTATGGTTTCGGATTTTCAACAGAGTCGAACTAACTTGGCATGTTCGTGCACTGGTTCAAGTTGATCACATCCTCCATGGACAGTCCGGCAAAGCTTCGGTGTCGTCGTATCTAACATGTCTGAGCTTCCAAAGTTGTACGGACGAAGACGAACATCTGCCGCGGATGTGTACATGAAGTAGACCGGTACAGACGCTGGGGGTCAGGTATATAAGTTCTGCTGGGAGTCCTGGACTCCCCAGCCACAATATTTCTCTTTATTCAAGCACTCACACTCATCATCAGAAACTATACTTTGGAGACCATGACGCTCACGCCAGGATGATGTACCTCCCGGACACCATGACCAACTGGCCCTGGCCTCGTGCCATCAATCCTCATTTGGAGGATGTGAAAGCTGAAGTCGACGCTTCGTTCCGTGACTTCTCCTGAGTCTCAGGAAGCATTCGATAAATGTGATTTCGGTTCGGCCTACTTCACCTCTCAATTTTGAGGATGCTTGACGCGTACTGTGATTGTAGCCCGCCTATCAGGACTGATCTATCCCGATGTACCGAGGGGCTCGTATTTGACCCCTGGTGATTAATGCATCCACCACAGCTGAACTCTGATGCATTCTTACAAGATAGAGCACCTTCGAATCGGCTGCGACTTGTCGAATGTGTACTTCATTGTAGACGAGTACACCGACATCGAGAATGCGGCAGTCACCAAGGAAATGATGGACATCGTGCTCGATGCTATACACAATCCTCATAAGGTGCGACTGGAAGGCAAATGCATCCTCGGTGAAATCGTGCGACAATAAGTAAAGTTCCAAATTGTGTGATGATGCGTCTGGAATTGAAGGCATTTTCGTCCAGATATTGGGCTCGCACAATCCAGACGACAAGCATGCCTTCTTATCGTCCCTTCATTGAACCCTTTACTGCATACGTTCGTGTGGTAGTTGTCGAGGCTCTCGACCGCGAACAAGGTCATTGCCGGAGTATTGATGACTACCTGAAACTCCGGCGGGATACGTGTGCCGTCAAATCTTCCGTTCCAATATGTGAAACGGGAATGGAGTTTCCTGATGAAGTGTTCTACCATCCGGTCATCGTGGAACTGGTTGACTGCATCAAAAACATACGTTGTGTCTGATCGACAACTTGAATGTTGTAAAGTCATGCATTGAAGGTGTCGTTTGCGGTCTATTGACACCCTTCACATGACATGATCTCGTACAACAGAGAGCAAGCAACCGGGGACGATGCTATCATGTTGGAACTCAGCCTCAACAAACGCGGTGCAATGGCTTGGGCGGCGCACTCACGCTGAAGTTCAGAAACGAATTATCGATGTCCGTTCATGGAGACCGTCTGTCGACGTCCCAGTCAAGAAGTATCTTAATGTGATAGCAATGTGGACCTGAGGGCACCATTGTTGGAGTTTCGAGGCTCAAAGGTCACAAATTTCCCGTTGGTATGGATCATCACTTACGCCAAATGGAATTGTAGATATTTTGGTGCGATCGCAAACTTCAAGGGTCACACACGAATCCTTGAAACGACTGTATCCCTTCTTTCAAACGCTGTGGGAGCTAACACACCGACTCGGAGTGGTCGACATTTACTTTCTACCAGCTTCATCAGAAAATTCTACCACACCATTAGTGTCCAAAACGCCTCTTTGAACAGTTTCGCCGCGAGCGCGAAGGAGATCCTCGATATTTCTGAGTTTCCCATCTTCCGTGCTATCCTTGAACCAACCGAGATTATCAGCGATGAGATGCCTGACAATGTAAATAGAGTTAGAGTTGTAAGATTTGGTAGCGACAATATTAATGAGCCCGTACCTATTCTTGCATCCGGGGCATTGGACAATGACAATACCGCGTTCGTATGCACGCTTCGTAAACGTGTGCGAAGAACGATGAGAGCACGCTTCTGCTGTACATGTAAAAACGATGCCTAAGCGAGCCTCTTGGATCAGAGAATCATCCTCGATTCGATCCGAAGAGCCAGAGAGATGTGAAACCGGAGACTTTGCCCAAGGCTTGGACGGGTGCAAGGTCGAATTTGACCGGATGGTTCCAAAGGACAGACAATGTGTTTGTGAAGCTCCTCGAGATGGAAATATAGCGCATGGTCTAACGTGGGCACTGTTGGGTATAAGGATAGGGCTAATGTTACGAAGAAGCCTTGAGGGTAACATCCTGTTCATACTGACTCTGAGGAAAGGTTAGCGAGTTGGTAGCATTTTCAACCTCCGCGAAGCATTTGCAGATTACATAACGATGAAATCATCAAAGTTTAATTGCAACGCTTCCTCGCGCACGGCGTCAAAGTCGCAACAAAATCGCAGAGTCTCGAGTACCCTGTTACTTGCTCGGTTGCCGCAACCACCTCTGCAAAAAAGTCCGAACATCCGGCCTCTTTAGCCCTGAGACAGACCCCAAGGACATTGGCGGCTACGTAGCAAGTTTAATATCATTATTTTATTTTCGGCTTGTGTCTTTCTTCATCGTTGACCATGATGACGGCCGCTCCTTTACTGCTCGCCTAGTGCCCACAATTCCTGCCGCGACCTTAACGCGACCCATGACCTTCGCTGCGCGTGTGCTCAGACCTCCTCCCTGCTGCTGTTGACCACGAGCTGACGTCGCTCCCCACACCAAACCGCCACCTCCGACAACCTCCTGCAGCCCTGGCGTTGCCCTCCGCATCCATCTACGACCTCCCGCTGCCACCCAAGCCCAAGAGCAACGTCCTGCAGCAACTTGCCGTTGTCCTGGCACCATCCTCGACCCATCCCCACCCTTGTATCAATGTCGCGCTGCCGCACACGCTCGACCACAACCTTCCTCATACTCCCGCTGACCTGCCGCTGGCGCCATCTGCCACAACGCTCGACCTCAACCTCCCGTTGTCCCTATCGACCTGCCAAACCTTTCTGTCATCCGGTTGCTGCCCCCAGCCCCCTCTCGCCACTCGGCCGTCAATGACCGTCTTGTTACCTTGGCGCGCCTCTCTTGATTTTCCCCTCTTCTGTACCTTCCCTCTCCTTCTTTTCACACTTTGCCACACATGATCACACCCATTACTATTTCCTTGATTATCCATGATAAGGTTAGATACATGTTTTGTGAATATAATGATAATACAACATCTTGAGCAATCACTCCGAGCTTGTTCGGTTCACACATACTAGCCGAACAGCACTCTCGCGTTCTTCACCAAGGGACGAGGCTTAAGAGTTACAGTGTAGTCAACAAAGCAATATATTTCATTCATATACTAATAGTTAGCATAAAGTAATGCAACGAAAATATGATAACGACGACAAGAGAAGATGCAAGCAGAGATGCGGGATGTCGGCAATAGACAATGTACGAACACCGCGAGAGAATACTAGTGACGACACACCACAGTATGGGGGGGGAGAAAGGAAGAAGTACAGAGAGCTGCAGTAGGGCATAAATACGAGTAGAAGATGCCATCAATGTCACCTTTCTCTGGAGGTTTCTGGGTCTTGGACCCTGTAAATGCCGTGAGGGTGTTCGGACTTTTTTTGCAGAGGTGGTTGCGGCAACCGAGCAAGTTCGGAGTCATAACAGGGTGCTACAAACTCATGCTTCGTATACAGTCATTGACCGTCATTTGAGTTCGAAATTTTCGGATGTCTACCACAACACAACCTATGAGGGGTTCTGCTGGACAAAATAAGAACATAATTTTGTGTGGCAAACACGAACATATGCGAAGAAAATCAAATTTCGTGTTAGAAAATCTTTCCGCTTCACGCCAACTCTACTATTTCAAAGTTCACGCACGCCAAAGTTGCGCCAAAATACATCATTGCATTATTTCTCCCTTTCAGTAGCTTTCCCTGTTGACCTTCTGTAGGTGTGCAGGCTCGGTAGTAGACTGCACATGCCCCAACACACCTAAAATTTGTAGGTGATTTGAGACTCGAGCCATTGCCGCAACTCCAGGCTGTCGTTCCTAGCTGCCTCACCCTGGTTTACGTCCAAGCTCAATCCAAGCTTGTTTCGTTTTGCATGGTATATCTAGTATGGTAGCTGAGCGCTGATGTTTGCTCAACTTGGTGCTTAGCCGCTATTCCGGATACATTGTCTTCTCCTGTTGATTTCACTCCGGTATATAGGTTCATCCTATTATTCTGGAGGAGTGCAAAAACTCAGCAGCTTGCGCTTCTCTAACGAGACATTTTGAGCACTGCCAAGAGAAGGTGCAGGCTGGACAAGGCTTTAAAGGCGAGGACTGTGTAGAGGAACTGTGAGTTGGTGTTTAAATATACACCTATGCATAACGTTCATATACCGTAATTATAGTTGTAGGTTATGTTGTTACTTATATGATATTCGTATTAATTTGTTCGCTTTCGACTACTTTGTATGCAGTCCAGTGAGTCGTCTGTTCTGTTATCCTTGCCATTCTCGTTAACCGTATCGGTTACAACACGATGCACTGCGCCGACGTATGTATATTCTCTCCTGGCTCCTGGAAGTTCTCACTTAACATTTTGCTAAGGCTTGTGCCGCACCAAAATTGTTCTCCAAGCTCAAGTAGATGCTAGAGTTAATATTACAGTGCGTCTTTTCTTTTCAGTTTCCTTTCAGTGTCTTAGACAATTGTCCCTATAGTTAGATTATGCGCTATTGTTCTTGAAGAGCAATACCATCTATCTCTCCTGCCACATATAACCTGCTGAGGCGGATCATGTTGATTGATCAATGTACCGACATTCTTGCTTCCCGGCGTCATTGCCATCGGGTTGTTCCCGTCTGAGCCGCGTGCTGCTATGTGGCCTTGGTTCTATTCTTTCTACGTGAGGCTGTTGGCATTGTGAGTGTGAGCGAGGTGGTGGCTTTTTCAGTTGTTTGAGACACTTGTATCAAGTCGCAAGCTTGTCAGCTGGACACATAACCGCATAGCCGTAATAATGACACCGCTGATCGCATTTACACTCCGGTATTGTGACTCGCGAGCTAATGTCCGGACCTACACGAGGTCACGTACTTACGCTTGTCAAGCAGGTGTTCAGGATCTAGGAGTTTTTCCGACAGAGAACTGTCTCACGATCGAGTACAGTCCAGGTACGCCTAACTTCGATCCCTTGATTTCAAGTGATGTCTGTGCCCAGTGTGCTACACCTCTGCGCGAGCTTTCACAGATAGGATCCCTCCGAAGCATTTAGTAGCCTGCAGTCTAGGTACGCCTAACCTCTACCGCTTAATTTTCAAGTGATTGACATGCGCCCAGTGTGCCACACCTCTGCACTGGCCTTCCCATTTCTCCGAAGCGTTCGGGAGCCTGTAACATTAAACCTACTTTTCCAGAAATGCATGCGGTTCTGCCGTGATGGAATTGGCCAATGATCGAGCGTATGAAATTCTTCCGGTGAGCTGGTCCGACGGAAGCATTGCATCTTGCCGTGAAGGCTAGTGCCCGCCAATCTCAAGGCGCTGGCCATTAATATTGTGTAAGTACGTAGTCTTCTCGAGAGGCTGCCACTGGGTTCGGCTGCTTTGTGATCCGTCGCTGCGAAAGGGTAAGTTTACTGTGTGTCATGTTCCATATGAATTATTGTTAAAGAGGATACAGCTGACCGTAAAGACGTAATTAAGACCTACCTCCCCATTATAGTATGGACTTCGAATTGGTCGCGGCGCTAATCCTTATCAAGAATTAGCGTCAGGCGTTTGCCTGGCTTTAATTCACGCCCAGAATATCTAGCGCCCGACCCATGCCTATAAGTTTCGGAACCCTATGCTCAGGTTCCTCAACCATGTCCCTCTTTTCAACAGAGCCGCAGCTCACCACTGATTTACCTTGTCCTAGTCCTAGTCCTAGTCATATCTCCCCTGCATATAAGTACACATGTCCGTATTCCAAGCACAAGGAGGGCAGGAATTTAGTAGTTTGTATTGACGGATCATCGAATCGTTTTGGACTGAGGGTGCGTATGTACTTGCTTGAGTTTCTTTGGCTAACAACTGCGCAGAACACCAATGTCGTCGAACTCTACAGCAAACTTGTGAAATCTGAATCTCAACTCACTTATTACAATAGCGGAGTGGGCACGCATGCACGGCCAACATGGCGTTCTCTTACATATGTCCATTATTGGCTAAGCAACAAGGTGGACTTACTTATCGCTTGGTATGTGGCGCGGCTAAATCTGTTGTTGTACTATATTATTGATCGATGAATCAGGAATCTCGAAACAGTGATATTGGCGGCGTATAAATGGATATCAGACAACTATAAAGATGGTGATAGGATATACCTTTTCGGTAAGTTCTCATGCTTCATACAATGTTACATCCGATCATCTCGTCGAAGGCTTCTCTAGGGGTGCCTACCAAGCCCGAGCAATCGCTGGAATGATCCACCGCGTGAGTCGCCTGAATCAATATGTTATCCCAAATGATCATTGATCTTTTCTCTAGGTCGGCTTGATTCTCCTCGGCAACACCGAGCAAATACCATTGTAAGCGCTGTCTCATCTGGCGCCATGCTGCTTCCTTTAAATCTTACCGACATTTAGCGCTTTCGAGCTATACTCGTATATAGAAGAGAAGGTGCCAAAGGCAAAAGGATCTCGAGGCAAACATGTCATGGCGAACGAGCTTGCAGAGACATTCAAGAGCACATTCTGCAGGTCGCACGTCCACATCCATTTCATCGGCATATGGTAAGACCTTGACCTTTGGAGTATGGTTATGCCTGTTATTCATTCATGTCAAGGGACACTGTCTCTTCGGTTGGCGTTGTGAGGGGGAAGACGCTACCTTCGACCACTAACCGTGACCACCATATGTGCTATTTCAGACATGCCCTTGCTTTGGATGAGCGGCGAGTCAAATTCCTCCCAGAGTACATCCATGGTGCAAATACAGAAGGTTCCCATTCCGATCGCATCAAGGAGGTCTGGTTTGCAGGTAGTCACTCGGACGTGTGCGTTAAATGCCTTAAATCTCCGCATTTTCGATTCACTGACCGACATTTCCAGCGGCGGAGGCAATCGACTCAATGAGAAGCTTCAATCAGGTGATATTCCATTGCTCTGGATGCGAAAAGAGGCTATCGAGGCAGGCTTGAGGATGGAGCCCACGGAAGTCATCTGGAAGATGGACGATTTACAGAAGAGGACGTTCGAATCGCTCACATCAGGAAAAAACCTAAAAGCGGTAGTCCCGGCCAAAAATATCAAGCACTCCATAGCCGAAATATTGACATGTAGGCACTCCATCAGCAAAACCGCTGAAATGAATGCTTGAGTTAAGTGTGTTACGGACACTTACGAACCCTTACGACTTCAGTGATGGTGCCATCTGATTGGTGGAGAGCTCGGATGCTGAGTCAACATCGTAAGCTTTACGGAAATCGATGAAATCAAATCCTGATTAGACCTGAGGTGTTAACAAGATTATCATATCAACCTGATCAGATCCACAGATAATCAACTGTAGAACTATCATAGCTATACACAATCAGTTGTAGTACTACATCAGGCATTTGACTGCAGTATGACAAAGATTTAGCTAACTTTACCTAATGCACAATATGGAAAATATATATCACAATTGCAGATCAAATGATAAAGGAATAGATAGGTAGACTACATTGGCAGAATCTGCCAAAGTGTTAAGGCCATGCTCAAGGGAGGACTAGATCCGAGGGGCTTGGCTTCAGCTCGTGTGCTGCGCCCCTTACCTGAGTATGTGCCCCTAATTTCCAGGGGTCCAGTAGTACTAAGTCCGGTCGTATATAACCCGGCAGTACCATAGATATCAATTGAAGAGTTAGACTGCTTAAGGCCGGGTATACTATCTGATCAGTAATCCGGAGTACAGAGGCAGTGAGGAAAGCATATGGTGAGTATATTAGTAAGTCTGAGCGGATCAAGTAAAGTAAGACAGATCATAAGGAAATGAACTCGGAGATGAGATAGGTACCGCAGATCAATAAGCAGGCGGATATCAATAGAAGCCGGAGGGCTGGAAGTAAGGGGGATTCTAAATCGGGGTTAGGTCCGGCGGTCTGGAAGAAACACGCTGATGGAAAGAGTTTGTGGATGTCGGAGATATGGGATATGACACAAAGCTATAATATTGCTGGACCTATTGGGATCTACTAGCATACTGTTAAGTTTTTGTCAGGTTCCCACCAAACACATCTGGCTTTATATAGGCAGATTATGGTGGCAGGATTGACAACCAGTGACAGTGTGACAGGGGGCGACAGTGAGTTTTCGGGTGTTAGCAAGCTGCTGGCTTCCCATCAAACACATCTGGCTTTATATAGGCAGACTGCAGTGGTGGAATCTATGACCAGTGACAGCTTGCCAGGGTTGACAATGAGTTGGCAGGCCAAAGCAAGTTGGCAATATTTTCGTCACCCATACATAACCATACCCCTGTCACAGCAGGGGGATTTCCACACTATACTACAAGCTCATGGTGTTGCATTGTACATTGTGGAAAATTCATTGATTGCATTGCTAGGATTCACAGGCATTACAACACAGTACAGCTATGAAATACAATTGACTAATGGAGACCAGCAATGGCTCGTTTTTGAAGGGCAGCGCGTTTTTCCCAAATTTTCGACAGCGCACTGTTTTTGCTAATGCTGCATTGTGAAGAGGAAGAATTAGGAAACACCCAACTGTAAAAGATATTAACTTAAAGCTCAAGATGATATAGTGCATGACTATGAACTGAGTCCACCACAACATCAGGTCACCTACTTCTTCACTTTTGTCGGGGTCTTCCAATAGGTCAAGAATACTATGGTAGAAATTTTTGGAGTCTGTGACCGTGTTGGTCCGTGAAAATACAGACAAGGAACTTAATGAAAACCGAATCTGAAGGAATAATCAGCCAAGGGAGGCATGAAGGATAAGATTTCCATATGCACCTGCATTGCAATATATGCAAGGGAACCTTTGGTCACACACTTCATGCCGTGAAGGTATGCATTGCCGGAGTGTGTAGCTTTGGGCTCCTTATCCACTGAGCTTGGAGATGTAAATACATGTTTGAAACCCTATCAAATAGGGTTGTTTTAAGTAAGAACTTTATTGTCAATAGAATGAACTTACAAATATGAGTATCTTGCTTCTTAATAATCCCTTCCATGGATCTTCAGAATTGTAAACATAGCCAGCATATAAAAACATGGGCCACTGGTCACCACAAACTGCAGTTTCACCACTCTTGAGACTCTGCTTGGTTCTGGGTAGCATAATGACATTTAAATTAATGAAAGATGAGATCTCAGACTTACTCTGCATTCAACCAATCAAGGCCTGTGGGGCAGAGTAATGCACCAGTGACCTCATGATTAAACCCTCGGTCAGACTTGATGTTTTGCGAGAGAGGTGGTATGACCGCCTGTCCTCTGGGCACAAGTCATTCAAGGACAGCAGATTTGAGGGTCTTAGTATCGTCCCCTCAGGCACCTGAGGCCCCTTTACCCAGCTGCAAAAGGTGAGTACAATCAACCTTCCAATATACAAAACTTACCAATTCTCCCACATGAATAATATCTCCCTCCTCACCATTCATCAGACGATCCAACAAACCAACATAGAAGTCTAGTAGCTCCATGAATACCCTATGTTCCCGTTGAATGCTAATGTCAACAGTAGGGTGAGTACTTGCAGCATCTACTAATAAACACAACTGAACTCACTTGGCTGGAAAATCTTCCAGAGGAGAGTCCTGCAATTCTTCGAGCTGGAGTATACCTGCAGTCAGGAGAGAAGGATAGTTACATAGTGCAAAGACCATATGACCAAAATGTCGACTGTGAAGAACAAGGGGATTTGATGAAGTCCTAATCAGGAGAAATCAGGAACACACTGGCAGGGGTACAACTCTGACCACTCACACCTTTTTACACGGGCCCATGTGAAGCGCTGAACCACCGCATTTGTGGGACACTTCATCAGGAGAGGGAGTATTCTCATCGTTGCTCATACTAAACTGTATGATGTAGTCTAAATGCTATAAGAAATGAGACACTTTATAGTGTGATGAAAAATGCCTCGTCATCCAAACACCATTGACATCATAATACTAAAAATTCTCACCATCTGAGTGCCATTGATATAGAAAATCCTTGCCATCCTAGCGCCATTGATGCTGTAACAGAAATCAAATCCCTGTCCTACTAGGGACATAAATATTGGGGCGCATGATCATGCACGCTACAGTCACTAGTAGCCTACTGCAATGAAAAGCTACTATTAGCATCACGCACTGCAGTGCACCATTTGTACTCACATATCTGGCTCGCGAAGCAATGTATGTATTATTATCAGGGTGGGAATAATTTAATTGCCAAGCTAAAGTGCACTCTTCCAAGTCAGTACGGCAGGCAGTACAAACTACCAAACTCAAACATTTATCTCAAGTTCCTCAGTTCAAAGTCAGGAGCAAGTGTACAATGTACTTGCATTAAGTTAAGGTAAAGTAAACTACTGTAAGATGGTGGTTGGAAAAGAGGTTCAGTTAGTGAAAAGACATCCTGATATAGTGAATGACTATATTCAAACTCAGCCGGAATTTGGCAGCAGCGCTTCTCGACGGTGTCGCCGCTTCAATTGGTTCTTCCCTTTCTCAACTCTACTTGGTGCCAACCCATACAATTTCAGCTCTTACTGATCAAATGAATGCCATCACTCACTCAGAGAATGTACATGGAATGAACTTGTGCAGAATAAAAGCTGAAGTGGAGGAGGGAGGTCCAAGTTACGGTACAGGTGCGTCTTCCTCCAAGTCGTGTTTGCCACAACTTTTGGCCATGGGCTGTGCAAATCAAGTACTCACGGACCGTGATCCAACAGTACTGCAGTTTCTTTGTCAATATCCACATCTCAGTATTGCATCAGGTGGTCAGAGTGTCGACCGCAAGAATGTAACAAGGCCATGATGGGTACTATGACCAAATTTGAAGACTTCAAGATTTGGTTCACCCATGGCAACTGCAGGGAGTGTGCAATGGAAGAGACGAGGAATACTACTAGGCAAGGCAGATGGAGATCAGGGATTTTTGATCAAGTACAGGATTTGCAAGAGACAGTAGCAAATTACTTACTCTAGTACTAGCTCGTACAAACTTGAACCTTGGAGGCGTCTCACTGACCACTTCCCTTGGTACTCCGACTCAACAATACATTCTAATGATAGCGTTCAGCAAAATCACAATTGATGGTAAGTCTGCTGTGGCTGTCACCGTTCTTGCCAGTACTATGATTGAGCAGTGACTGCACTAGTACTGTCAGTCTGCACTAGGCTATCGAGCATCACTGAGCCTGTGCTTACAAGTTTTTATTTGAGCTCTAGTTTTACTCGCCTTGTGTCTCTGACGTCCGATGATGTTGCTTGCTCTTATATGGTAGGACCATCTCTATTGCTATCTCGGATTCTTGGTGGCCCGGGGGTTATGATGTCAGACCTGGAGATATAGTAAGTGTTGTTTGTGGGCCAGAGTATTGGGCGACAGGGGTTGCACAAAGTGTCAACTTTCCAGAGGCTCACTTGACAATACTGTCTGGCTGTGACCACACAATCATAAGTTCAATGCAACTTAACTCGAACATCTGTTAAATTATCACAGATTGATGTACCCATCAGATTCGTGATGACTCGGAAATTGTGCAATGACTCATTCAGTCATGTTGTCGGTAAAGAGGTATTCATCATTGGAGGTAACCTGAAGGGCTACCGAGCCACACTGTACGATATTGAGAGTGAAAGTTGCACTGTTGCAGTACACGGACAGAAGTGTACAATACTCAAACACCCTGATGTTGTTTGAGACTCGAGCCATTGCCACAACTCCAGGCTGTCATTCCTAGCTGCCTCACCCTGGCTTACGTCCAAGCTCAATCCAAGCTTGTTTTGTTTTGCATGGTATATCTAGTATGGTAGCTGAGCACTGAGCACTGATGTTCACTCAACTGGGTGCTTAGTGCTCATACGTGAGGCTCGGAATAACCTTGCGACTGTTTGACAGTGCTCATACGTGCGTGGGAGGCCTTGAGGCTCGGAATAACCTTGCGGCTGTTTGACCTCAATCACACATGTAAGTTGTTGATTCTCCTGTAGCTTGAGTCCCACATGCATCACAAAGGAAGTGGTTGATTAGGTTCAAGTTCGGCAGTGCACGCTGAGAACGAAGACAAGCTTGGTCCTGCTCACGCTATTGCAGCATCAAAAGCTGCAAGTCTGCATTGTGCAACAATGCATCAGCACAAGTGGTGAAGCTTTGAAGGAAGGACTTACCTATCATAGCAAAACACCTGCCAGCCATGATCTTGGACACAATTTTAACATACAAACAGTGACCAGAGGCAGTCGTCTAAGTCAACAGAATTGACACAAATCATTCGTGTGAAAATTTGAAATTGAAAGCACAGAAATTTGTTTTCAAATAATTTTTGGATTCTACAGTGCAACTATTTGTTTAATTTTGTCCAGTGGTGCCCCTCATAACAACCCAACACAATCTCGAAAATCACTTTTGGGGATGTCACGATAGATAGCTAATCTACTTTGAACAAAATTTTGAAGAACATCAAACAAGATGTTATTCCGCAATGAAAAGTGCATAAATCTTGGTGTTATCGTACGTTCACCATCATTTGAGTTCACCCAAAAAGGCAGATTTATTCCCTAGTCACGCAGATTAATATTCTTCCTTGCTATCATCTGACTCATCCTCTTCCTTGTCAATGTGGGCAAGTGCCGGCTTTTGGAGTGGGGCCTCAAGTCTCCCAAGCTTCGGTTTGACATGTGTCATGCGTCGTCTCTCCAACTTTGCCTTTGCTCGCTCTTCCTCCCACTGCCTCAACTCCTCCTTATATTCTTGCCTGTGCACTTCATTTCTCTCCAGCCGCTTTGCATCCTCCTCTTTCCATGCTTTCATCAAACTCGCTCGCTCATCTCTCTCTTGCTGACAGCTTTCGCGCGCTGCCACCTCTGCATCTGCCACATTGTTGTGATCAACAACCGAGCGATAAAATTCGTCTCCTGTGAGGAGTCTCGGTAGTCCATCGCCTACTAATTTCTCCCGCTTTCTCGCTAACTTCTTCTCTTCCTGTGCAGCCAGCTGACTTGATAATGTTTTGCAGTACATTTCCTGCAACACTGCAGTGGACTGCATCCCATACAAGGCCCCCTTGTAATAATCTTCACACTCATATGTGTTATGACCAGCATTCACTCAATGAGCAAAGGCATAATCAAACCCACTAGGACTCGGTCGCAGAAGATGATGAACAAAGAGGATAGTATTGAGAGGGAATGTCTAGGTCTACACTGGGTAGGAACGAAGAGGTTAAGTCTAAGGAGTACTACTGACTACGATGAAGACTATATACATAACATTGAAGAGGAGATAGCTGAGTCCGAAACAAATCAACCAATGAGAAAGAATCATACAATACTGCAGATGACATAGAGGATGACTGATGATATATAAGTGATGATGTCATAGATGGAGATGAAGTGAAAGGATGGTCTAGACTGTGATAGTGTGACATGGTGAAGGTGGGAAATGTGATGATGTGAAGAGGTGAACCGATCAAGGGTCACGTGACTTGGGAAGTGCCAGAGGGAGGTTAAGGAAAGAGAAGTGATTTGTGTGCGGAATTCGTGACAGTATGCCTCTCGCACTGAGTGCGTAACAATCATGACATTCGTGCTCATGTTCTGTTTCAGGTTGATGATCAAGGACCGCGTGTTTTCATTTGCGAGTAGGTGTGAATAGAGTTGGTGTAAATGCAGGGAGCTGATCTCGGGAGGTAATGGGAGTGTCGGATACAAGAAATGATACTGATGAAGATGCAAGGTCATCAAGGGCTTGTCCAACAAGTGTATTCCGGTGTGGTGTTAACAATGTTGACTGTGGTGTTTGATCCTTGTGATACTGATGGATGATGGTTGCGAGTGCTTTCACGGGACTTGGCTGTGATATTGGCAGATGGCCAACTGAGGATGTCACCAAGCTTGGTGCCATCATATCTTTGGTCACCACATCAGGGTTAAATGGCCAGACACCTGTCTTCCTGAAAGCGGCATGAATCATCTTGGGTGTTAATGCTTTTTGATGGGCCTTGCTATATACGGAGACAAAATTCATCTTGTCAAGTTTTCGCCTCGTTGTCCGCTCGTACTCATCTCCCTTGGTAGATATGGGTAGCATGTGCTGGATAACACAGGACGTGGATGTTGTTCTCTCTTGCATACTCCAGAAATTCTTAAGTGTAATGTGAGTTGTGTCCATCAACGAGAAGCAGCCTTGCGCGTCTGTTCAACTTCACACGTGTTTTGTTGTCGAAATCTTCAATCCACAGACGGCTGATGACACCATCTGTCCACCCTTTGGGCGAGTGGGCAATGCTGCACATGGGTAAGTTCCAGCGCAAATTGAGGAGTTCAGCAACTTATGAAGCATTGATTGTGTTACCTTGATGCCAGTTTGTTGAAAATGACCAACCCTTGTAGATTATGGTAGGAGGAATCTCTTCGCCATCAGCACAGATTGTCACCATGACTGTGATATTTTCATGATTGCCGTCACGTTGCTGATATTGTATTTTCTGATGTGCCATACCAATAACTCGCTCCTTTAATCCTTGTCCTGGCTGAAAGCCACTCTTATTGGCAGCCCAGATGCAATCCTGCTCAATTTTCTTCTCTGTAAGTGTGTCTCCTAACAGTTTGTACCATTGCGCATTCATGTTTGGATTAACTGCACGACCTCGAGCAGTATCTAACGAGGTACTCCAATAGCGGCCCAAAAAAGGAAATTTTCTTAATAACACTTAAGGTGACTTGAAGGTAATTCTAAATAAGATTAAGTAGAATTCTGCTAAGTATGTCATTACTTAAAAAAGTAGGGTCTTCTGATGAATTGACTTATTGTTACACTTATCAGTGACTTGAGAGAAGTACACAGTTAGCTTAAAACAAGTAGGGTCTTCCAATGAATTTGACTTATTATTACACTTATCAGCGACTTGAGATAAGTACACAGTTAAGCACATCAGAAAAAATGGTACTGTCATTACAGCTCTCAAAACCCAAAAAAAGCGATTATATTTCAAATAACTACTACAACACATGTAAACTACTAACTACAAAAAAGGCAAAAATGCGAAAATTAGAGGAAGAGGCAAGAGAGCTAGAAGGAAGAATCAGAGAGGACAGGTGAAAACAAAAGAAAGACTTACCAAATAACCAAAAAATATGAGAAAGGAAGAGGAGTTAGAGAGGCAGGGTGAAAAGAAAAAGGAAGACTCACCAAATAGTCAAAAATGCGAAAGTTATTGAGGGGGAGAAGGAGGAAGAGGGCTAGAAGAAGGAGAGGGTCAGATAGAGAAGGAGAAGAAGAGATAAAGAAAGACTTACCAAAGAGGCAAAAATAGTGAGGAGCAGGAGCAGGAGCAAGGAAGATAGCTATGAAGAAAAAGAGTGAAAGACAACTCACCAGACAGAGGAGGAGGGAGACAAAGTCAGAGAGTTGAACACAAAGAAAGAGAAAAGACTCACCAGAGTTCAAAGCACCAGCACCAACAACATCAACACCAACACCAACACCAACACCAAGAGAAGGAGAAGAAGAAGAGAAGAGAGGCAAAGACTTGAAATTTGATATTGTTAGACAAAGATGGAAGGAAGAAACAGTGAGAGAAAGGAAGGAAAAGATGGGAAAAGACTTGTGGTTGACCGCAATTCAAATTGCTTATATAAGCAGTGCCAAACAAAGCCACATCACAAGACTTAGTGATTTTTTTTAGTTTTTGGTTAATAGGATTAGGATTAGACTAGGATTATGACAGTAAGGAAAAGACAATGAAATTGACCATTAGCATCAGGATTTTAATACACATGATGTGGCTGGCAGAGACTTAGTGAATTTTCGCATTTTTGCTTATATAAATGAGCTGTACCTTATCACTTTTGAACCCTTCAGTTGCTTATAACTCACTAGGATCTTAACATATTGATGTCATGAGACTAGTACTATGGATAGAATCTGACAAGGGCTACAACTTTGATTTTCATCGAAAAAGTTCCCACAGTCAAGTTGCTTTCTTGAACCCTCCACTTTCAAGTATTTTACTGATATCTTACTAGGATCTTAACCTATTGATACCATTAGACCATGGATAGACTTTCCTTGACAAGGACTACAACTTTGGTTTTCATCGAAAAAGTTCCCACGGTAAAGTTGCTTTCTTGAACCCTCTACTTTCAAGTATTTTATTGATATCTTACTAGGTCTTAACCTATTAATGATACCATTAGACTATGGATAGACTTTCCTTGACAAGTGCTATGACTTTGGTTCTCATTGAAAAAGTTCCCACAGTCAAGTTGCTTTCTTGAACCCTCCACTTTCAAGTATTTTACTGATATCTTACCAGGATCTTAACCTATTGACACCATTAGACTTGGGATAGACTTTCCTTGACAAGGGCTACAACATTTGGTTTTCATGAAAAAAGTTCCCACACCCTACCAGATATGTTGGATGCCATAGCCACTGAGTTGCTGCTTATTTGTGCTTATATATTGTAGAAATAACCTTCCCCCTTGAACATTATTATCATACTTAATTTGGGCCATGCATTACTTACTATTATCATATTTCCTTTGTGAACAATTCTCAAAGCAGAAATTAAGTCAGAATGATTTGCTTCGACAACTTGGAGAACTTAATGTTGAATTAAGTCTGTTTAAGTGAGGTAAGATGGCTAAGATTTTTTCCCATTTTCCTGATGTGGTGAGTAAAGGTTGATGGACTGAACAGCACACTCATGGATTGCCACTGTGTTACTACTATACTCAACAGACGTGCATGAAGTACACCTGTATCAAAGCTCGACACGATGATCCTCGATCATATATCAAGTTCGTGTTTATCAGATCTCACTTATTTTGCTTTGGTGACGCTGATAATATACTATTGAGACACTCTGCACCGGCAACATTCTGGCAACACACACACTCATGTGCTTGAATTGTTTGCATGTATTTCTTCAATTTATGAATCCGATTCTAGTTGTTTTGCTTTCAGGGACGTATAATAGTGAAAATTTTGCAACAAAAAATAACATCGCACAGTTGTTTGAGGTCTTTTATACCTATTATTACTGCCAATATGTAGTTAGGCACATAACTCGTATGATAGAACAAAAATGTTACATGGGATAGTATCAAATTCGAGTGTCATACAAGGTAAACACAAATGATGGTGAAAACTCAAATGACAGTCAATGACTGTACTGACGGGCCCATGTTATTCTCTTGCACCATCTGCATGCTTCGGACCAACAGTGCTTCTATTCCGTTCCGTACATGCTGAATCGGTATCCAGATCGAGTAACGACCGGACCGCTGCAAGTAGGTTAACTTGATGGCGTGGGCATCGGTCTCACCATTTTTCCATGGAGGATGAATAAATGCTCGACAGTGGGCTACCCTCGCGGCAGCTGCTTTGGCAATGGGAAGGCAGGCTGTCAGTAGCGTTGCAGTGTGCTCTGTGGTAATGAGCAGTGTATTTTCTGCGCGGCAGCAAGCATTCACTATAACTACAGTGTCTGACTAGGACATACTTATGGACTGGATCCCGCCCATGACTGGTCTTGACTGTGGCGAGAGACTCGGAGGTATACAATAATGGTTGTATTAGAGATGCTCGTTTCGGTCCATTTTGTAGCATACAGTCTTTGCCTTGATGACATATGCATATGTAGTGAATGGGGACCGCATGATATTGTAAAAGAGCAAGACCTTAAACCTGAGGCTGAAGAAGCTGATGCGCAACAGGTCAGCCGAAATGAGCACAATGTTGCAAGTCACATACATGAATGATAAACTGGACTCGATTTCGGATCTGAGATAATGTACGACTTGGCTTTGATGTCCGTCGAAAAAATAATCATATTGTGTCTTCTGCAATTGGCATCCACCAGAAGTCGGCAGTCAAGTACTAAGTAGCTACATCAGGAAATCAGCCATGGGATGATTTTGATAGATGATTTTGGCAAAATCAGATCAAATATCCTCGAATTATATCTAAATACATAGCAAAATAAAATCACTGGCATGATGGCACAGAACGACGAGAAATTGCAAAAAAACTCTAATATTGATGAAGACATGTATGTCTCACAAATATGATACATTGTAGATAAACTGTTGAAAAATGGCATCTCTTCAAAAAAGTTGTCACCTACTGCCTGCACTTGACTTTGCGACGGCTGTTCGCAACATTACCCAGCCGGCAATCAAGTTCTGCAAAATCCTCATAATACTGACACAAAATGGTCATTGCTGGCAGTCCACGGCAATGCCTTGTCGACTGCTAGTAGCTTTCCACTCCAATGGTCACCCACTACATATAGGTGCCATGTTTGGTGTAACTCATGTCTTAATTTATTGATTCGGTGAGTCTGTGTCTCGTTTAGCCAGCATGAGATTCATGTTCTGTAGCAGATGTTTATACAAGTAGCATAAGGATTGCGCAATAATACAGAGTACTCAAGCTGAAGATGCTCGCAGAATGTGATGGGCTTCAAAATATCGGACATACTAGTAGTGAAGTCAAAACTGGACACCGCGCAGTTGAAGGAGACGTGGGTGTTGGGTTAGTGAAGGCAAAGTAATAAAGTTTACCTTTGTTCATCTCTCATTTGCAAACGACCAAACTGCGGGAAACCTGCGCTGCCTTGTTGAACTTCTGCGACGGATGAGGATGTGGGTTGATAGGCGTAGGTGTGCTGCTTTTGGAGGAAGAGAGGAATAGTTGGGAAGAGGAGGGCGAGGGCGATGTGGTTGTTGATGGGTGTCTGAGGGTCTCATGTGATGTATTGGAGGAGGGTGGTTGGCACAGGGAGAGAGAACGATGGATGAGTGTGCTGCTTGAGCTCACCTTCGGCGGGGAATCAGTAGGGAGGGAGATGGAGATGGTGGGGTGTTTGGAAGGGGCGTTCGATTGATGGGCGTTGATGGTGATGGAGGGAAAGGAGTCAGGCGTGGTGGCTGCAGCACTAGTGGAATTGGCCGAGTCGGATGAACTGCTCGTGGAACCAGCTGCACTACTCCTCCCCGACTCAGTGCCTGAGGTAACATTAGGGCTTAGACTGGAACCGTTATTGGACATGGACATGTTGCTTCCTTTGCTCCTCAGAGTCCCCACTTCACTGCCTTTGCCATCTGAGCGGCCCGGGAAGCTCAAGTCTTCTTCTACGACCTCGAATGCAGCACCTGGCTTCATCACACAGGTGATTTCTTCAAAGAGGTCATCCCACTATTTGCTATTAGCATAGTACAATGGAGTATGAGAAGACGCACCTTGTCCTCGGGTACGCCCCTTGCGATGCGTTTGACATGCACGAAGTCGAACGATTCATTAGCGAATGGAAGTCCTTCAAGGCTGTGTGAGTTGAGCAGTCCAAGGACTGGGGTAGGTGAAGACTCACAAGTTAGCTTGAACCTAGTTCACTCTCCTTGCGAGATCCTTGTCTTTCGAAACACGCACAAGATCAGGTTGGAGAGATACGATGTTGAGGCCTGCAGATGATTAGCCCTCCTCTCCAAGTAGTGGCGAACAGTGCACCCACCAATGACTTTGCATCCCTTCCAGTACTTGGCAGCCTTGATAACCCACACACCATTCCCGCACCCAACATCCAAGATTCTCTTCAGCGGTCCCTGGGCGCATAACTGTACCCTTCAAGGTGAGAATTTTCTTGTGAGGGTGAATTATGGCAGAGTCTGCACATATCAGTCTTCGTAGGACATTACTGGCACAACTTGATTTTGCTCTTCTCTCGTATGCAAATGAAGTGGTTGGACCCGAGAGTCGTCTATGAAATGTGAGCTCACGCGGTCAGTCATCTCGTTTAGAGTGCAGCTGCACACACGATACTCACCTGCGGAATTACAATAAAGCCCACGCGCATGGATAATTGAGTCTCTTTCTGCTAGCAACAATGCAAAATGGATTGTGCATACCTGAAAGCCAATTGAACTGGACTGTATGGCCAAGCTTGAGAGCTGAAGATGCTCGGAATGTGATGGGCTTTGAAATATCAGTCATAGTGCAGAAGTCAAAGCCGGACATGGCGCAGTTGAAGGATGCAATGAAGCATTTCTCATGATGTCACATGATGTCACACCCCTAAACGGGGACCCAAATCCCCCATGCATACTTGTAAGACATCTCCTTGCTAGATCGCTATCACTAATGAGCCCTCAGGACACTGTAAGTAAACAAAAACTCTCGTCGATCATCTACTCACCCGATTCAAAGAGTTATTCCCATTGTATTCAAGGCCATAGGCCCGTATTGGAGGTGATTGTGGGTAGATCGTCGCAATTGCGACCAAGGCAGGTGGTGCCGAGAGCAGGGTATCAAAGGTGAGTAAAAATTCTACTAGTAGCACTACAGGTTCTTACCTCCGTAGTATTGGTCTATCCATTATGATAGACTGCAGGGCGAGGGATCTAGGAGTGACGAATCGAGAGGCGGATCGAGATGGCATTTTGGCCGATCAAGATGGCGCTTCTTGAAGGTTCAGATTCGCAAAGATTACGAAAGTGTTATGTGCGTTCTGATTATTATTGACTTTCGCCGGTGTATGATACTTACAAGTTTTGTCAGTTGGGATAGGCGTATTGCTCGGCGTTGACTGAGTGCTTTTGTTCATGTTTTGAGCCTGAAAATATCGAAAACCGAGTCGCATGACCCAACAGCAAAGTGAATTTTCGCCTGATGAGAGCTTCTTGAAGGTTCATATTCGCGAAGACTCTAACAAAGTGTTATGTGCATTCTGATCATTGTCGGCTTTCGCCGGTATATGGTACATACGGGTTTTGCCAGTTGGGGGGTTTGGCATATTGCTCGGGTGCTTTTGTTCATGTTTTGCTGGCAGATCGAAAAAACGGGTTACATGACCCGACAGAAGTGAATCTTTGCACAGAGGCTAAGCTGAACGACGAGACAAAGCTGAGAGCCCTCTGGTGGAGCAGGAGGACCAAACTCTGACAGTGAATGGGCACACATGCTCGTGCTAGAGGAAAAAGTATCAGCGAGAGTCCACCATAAGTAGCCCACTTACATTAAGTTGCACCATCATGAAGACTTTGTTGGATTCATGCTCGTATAGATATGTTAGATGGCCCTCTGGTGGAGCAGGAGGACCAAACTCTGACAGTGAATGGGCACACCTGCTCATGCTAGAGGCGAAGCTGAACATATATGCGTGGATAAGTGTGCACGGTGTCATGCATGGTATGCAACTCATACCATGACATGTGTATATAAGGAGTGATAAGGAAGGTATAATAAACTATACTGTACCCTATTACCAAGAGACTCTACCATTTCTCCTTGATTCATTATCTTGAACTCTTTTCTCTTTTGTCTCAGACTCAATTTTCGATGTATCTCTATTTTTTGTGACATTCTCTATGCTTCTACTTTCTTCTAGGACATTCTCTCTGTTTCTATTTTCTAGGACTTATTCAGCATCAGACTTTCCCACTAGCTGTCAGAACATGTTTGTAAGCATGTGCATGTCATGTGACTGGGAAATAACCTGATTTGTAAGGATTCAGCTTGACTCATCATGTTTTGTCGATGATTCGTCATGCTTTGTAAAACTTGCAACTGTATTTATAATCCACTTAGTAACAAGGGTGACTCAGCTCACCAAAAGGCTTGGTTTGAAATTACATTCTTACCAATCCATGTGATGACTGATGGCTTTGATTCGTCATGCTTTGTAAAACTACACTGTACTTGTAAACTACTTAGTAAAACAAGCTGACTCACCACACCAAATGGACTGCTTTGTAAGAATATTCTTACCAATCCATGTGATGAACCATGCTTAGTAATCTGGCCTCCCAAAAGGTATAAAAGGAGCCCATTTTACACCCATGAAATATAACTTCCCACTTTACACCTATCACACTAAACGAGAGTGAGACTTGGTGAGACATAGATAAAGTGCAGGCCTACGAGTTGCCTTGAAGTAAGACTAAGCTACATCAATTTTCGAGTTATATACTACCTTACAAGAGGTTGACTATATAACAACTGTTTACTGTTATCAGAACCAAGCTTTACTTGTATTAAGACCCTCTCTCTTATCAGAAGAGAGACACGAGTCAGGAGAATACGACAAAGTTGAAACAGACTTTCATAGGTTGAGACACGACCTACTAGGTTGAGACATACCTAACAGATACTTCTTCACTAAGAATCCACAAACCCCATCAGTATAGTTTCTTTGAAACAAATAGGTAATTTAATTACTCTTTGACCACCCACGAACACCACGTTATCAACCGAGAAGTAGAAAATCCGTTGACCGTGAACTTGAGGAGCTGGCAACTATTGTCTTATCAAAAGTGTAGTTGTGTTGTCACTGCATTTTACACAAGCTATATATAAGACCCTCAAGTAAGAAGACAACGGGGGATACTAGGACAAATGAAACCCTGTAGAAGACAGACAATTGGATGATACCAGTCCGACGGAGGTCCACAAGAACAACAATAAAAGACAGGCGACCACATATGTACCACCTAGCACCCGGATGTGAGATTGTTCTTGGGAAAGGGTTGATTATAGTATTTTGTCCAAGTTGTCAAGTTCGGATTTGTGTATGCTTCAATGTATCTGAACATATAAGGCATGATCAACTAGAACAGTATCAGTAAAAGTGTAGCATGTACTCATTTATATATGCAGCAGTCGGGAAATCCTTAGGGTCACATCCGATGTTGATGGAGCCTTTAGGCTGGTAGACACGAATCCAGTCTACCCGCATGGTAGCTGAGAAAACCAGGTTCGTGAAGTCGACCGTTTGGAAGCTTTGAGAGATGCCCAAGTTGGTGATGAGATACTATGAAGAGTGTGAACTAAGGAACAACCTGAGATAGATGCTGTTACCATTGGCTCCTGGGGGATTGGTCTGTCTGCAATTTGAGTCACAGTATCAGCTACCATTGCGCCGGCATCGAGTGTCCATGCGACAACATCATTTGTGATCCAGCTGATGTACTGCAGAAAGACAGTGTCAATTATAGTTGTCGGAAAAAAAGTGGGTTTTACTTACACCTCCATCAGCTTTGTAACCTGACAACAGTGTCAACTCGTGCAAAATAATAATAAATAATATATACCTGGCTTATACTCATATCCGTAGGTCGAAAAGCAATCAGTCTCCTGTGTGTAGCAATTCTGGTCTAGAATCTGATTAGCGTCTAAACAGTAACGAGACAAATATGACCTGTATTTGTGACACTAGATGTGGCCCCCTAGGCTTCGTTGGGGGTATGTAAGGCTCATTTCTACATCAGAAGTTCCAGATCAAACCAAGGAATAATTGAGGTCAAGAACTTACAGTCGTGGGCTGGTGGGTTGGAGCCGCTCTTCACGGATTTTTTTGCGCCCGAGGCATTTCGCTCCTGCACGAACACCATCTGCAATATGCTGTTATTAGAGGAACTGATACTGTTGATAAGGAAGGCGCATACATGGCGGGTCAGTTATGATGGTGTCAAAGAAGCTGCCACAATGCCACAGGTGGTTTGTGACATCAAATGTGCAGGGATCCATGATACGGGAGGCCACACCATATTGTGCAGCAGCCCGAAGGATGCCTGGAGTTTTATCTGCAGGACAGTGTTGGTGCACAAAGACACATGCAATGATAGATTATATACCCTTTCCACGCATTTGTCTCCCGCCAATATCCGAACCGTAGACAAAAGCGCCGAAGTAGGCTGTAATCCGATAAAATTGTCAGAGCTGAGTTGGGTAAAGTATAGTCAACCAACATATGCCATGCTACCAGTGCCAATGAATGGGTCATAAATCAGTTTGCCAGGGGATGCCTTGGGGCCGCATAAGCTCAATGCTATTATAAGCAAGCACAGGGCAAACATACTAGTGTCTGATTCGCCATCAAGAGGGAAATCTCTGCCTCCATGCTGGTGTGCCTGAAGTACTGGCGTTTCTTGACATCGAAGGTTGTCATCAGTGAACATGCAGTTCCATCTACGACCTAAAGATGAGTGATAATTCAGCTAATGAACAGGTAGAAAGTGTATGAAACGTACCAACCTGCCGAAGTAGACTTGCGTGAATTCCCCATATTTGTGCAGTCCACCATCGGGTGCTCGACCATTCTCGTCTGGTGGTTGTGTGCAAATTTAGTTTAGATTGCACGAGAAAAGTATCAAGAACATACATGCTTCAAAAATCGTGAGAGTAACTTCTGGGTTCTTCATTTCAATCTTACCCCTTGTTGGTAGACACCGCCGAGGTACGAATTGAGTGCGGTGACACCTGTGTTGGGAATATTATAGGTCGAAGATGAGTTAACCCATTGATAGCCATAGTTCATAGGCTGTCTGCATTGTGAGTCAGGACACTTGACATAGACCATCCACTCACAGCCCATTGTGCAGACTGAGAAACTTGACCCTCCAGAATGACCTACAGTTGCTCAGAAGCCTTTCAGAATAAAAAAATGAACGACCATACCTGTGATTCGAAGACATCAATTTCAGGCACAGACTGACCAATGTATGTCCCATCCAAGTGCACAGGTCCCAGATGGGATTCTCCTTTGCAAGTACACCTTGACAAACGCTGACCAGGAAGATAAGAAAGCATGCTGCCATCATACCCGTTGCCGGTAAGAGCTGCCGATGGTAAGGACTCACCTCACCGTCCAGGATTTAGGGAGGCAGAAGGGAAGTCATGGCACAATAAATATCATGGGCTAACAGGGGCAGCCATTCACTAGTAACCATTAGCAAGCGCTGCTGGTCAGGCTCGTAAATTAACAATGGCCAGAGGACTTACTTTCTGCTTCATGATGACCAACACTTGGAGAAGTGCTGAATAGGACTGTGCCATAAGGAACCTGTTGAGTGTGGCCAATATTAGTGACACGTCTGAAATGCAGATCACGTCCTTACAGGACAGGTATCGGGTCGCATTGAAAATTGAATCAAAACACCGGATTATACCAACGACGTTCAGAACATTCGTGTGGAAGAACGGTTCTTGTGTTCTATCAGAGTGCCTAAGAAATAAGTTCTTCAGATCAGTTCCTAGATCGTTCGATATGGAAGCTTACCTGGCCCACGCGAATATGAAAATGACAGCATATACCCAAGGAAGCACAACATCTACCTGTTGACATAATACTCATGCCAATCATGTTGATCCTCTGCAAGAGGAGAAACCCCCGGCATAAAAGTAATTGCCATCAGTTCCATCATTGCAATCATGTTGGAGGAGCATAAGTTTGCAATGCGGAGTCTTTGGGTTTATAACGTCCTGAGCGCATCGAACATCGTAGGTAGTATAATTGAATCTTGCAAGATTGTGATGGTAGATTCGATTTTATTTGAATAGGATCGAATTGTGTTCTTCATCTGGGTGGGTGGATATCCAGAAGTTCCTGGACCAAAATGATCCAGAACATGATCTTTCATCCTTGGCAGGAAGTCCTGAATTACATGTCAAAATGGCAACAACCCCACAAAAAAGTGTGATTACCTTCATTGCAGGATCTCTGGCATGGCTGCAGAGGTAATTACCAAACTCATCATAAACCTTATCACTTTGACTGATGTGATGATGTAACCGGGGAGCACACGCAGTTTCGTTCACCTCCGCACGAGAAGCCGATTGGAAGTCTCTGCATTTTGACATGTGATGCTCTAACTCCGCTTGCTAGCAGTTGAGTTGGAGAGCGGACAGGCAACAGATTAAGACTTACTGGCACACCGTATGAACCTGTGGTATCAAAGTGAGGGATGGAAGACACCTGACCCCCCAGCGCATGAAACTTGTAGAAACGACTTCCTCCTCCTGTGATTGCTCTTGGCACTTTCTTTCTTTTCCTTTAACATTGGCACCTGCCCCAAGGCTTTCGCCTTAAACTGACAAAACTGTTCACCAAGTTTAGTGGTTTTGTCTCTCGCTTGCCAACCTCCCTAATACTCGCACCTGGTTCCGAGTTGATCCTGTCCCATGGTGTATTCTGCACTCCCTTCATATCAATATCTGGACGATTGGCGATATAGATCAATTCCTTAAAGCCCTGATGAGACTTCTGCACCCTGTCATTCCAGTATCATGACCGAGCTTCAAAGAAGATTGGTTGAGGTATGGGTGAGACTGTGGGGCCCGCTGCACACAGTCAAAGTATTGACTGCTGTGCTAGCTTGTTATTTTCATTCGACTGAGTGCAAACATAATGTTGGCTCTAGATCTTATCCTTTGCCATCCAAATTTTAATCAGTGAATAATCATGAAGTAACAAAGGGAAGTGCGGTGCGAACCTGTGGTCTTTGTGTATCATTAGGCATCTGGAAAGCAGGCGATCTGCCTCTGAGCATATCAGAACGAAATGGAGAACCTACACGCATTCGATCACAGATCGGTCAGGCTTCACTTGCCAAGGGCGATACATCAACTGCCAGACACGAGTTAAAACTTAAGACACCTGATGGCAAGATGGACGACGATAAGCAATGCATGAAAAAAAAACAAGTACAAATACGCAACTGCTAGCTTTACTCCACGCAAACTCCACGTGTTACAGTGATACTACTACTTCCAGACACATCGATATGCAAGGATGAATGCAAGTGTTGTACATGGGATGTTTATAGAGGCGACAATCTGACAGGTATTTACAAGAAACGACAGGGACTGTGTCTTTACATCACAGTTGGAAGTCGGCAATGAAGCAAAACACATCTGTGAGTGACCTAAGGTACTGAAAGCCATTATTGTTTGGCAGGCCGTTTGTGTGCACACCCTCAGGATCGGATTCTTCGATAGGCTGGACGTTCGTTATAGTTTTCAGCATCTTGGTCTTTCCAACCGTTCTTGGCAGTTGGGTTTTCGGGTCGAAGTGAAGCACATTTTCGTACCTGAATGTAGATCATGATGAGTAATATAAAAATAACATGTGGGGACCGACTTTATGAAAGACAGACGTGTCACGGCTTGTGTGAACTGAGGAAACAAATGTGGCTTGTCATACATGGGGCTAAGCACGTCCATGAGGACATTGTGCATGACTTTGTGGTCTCGGAAGATCATGAGTTCCTTGTGACGGTCTTTGCCAAGAGTTTCCTCAAAATGATCAGCATTGTCTGGTAGAGCTGCACTTCTGTTATATCGCTTGAGAATGTATAAATGGAGAAAAGACTCACTAATATCAATAGGTAGCATACAGGATTCTGCGCCAAACACTTGGTCGATGTACAAATGTCTTCGGCAAAAAAGTCCGCTACCCTTGCACTTTGTCGCTCATCAGCCAACCCTGAGATTGGCATCAACATCAATGTCCAGAGGAGCTCTGCGAAGACCTGATGGTCCACCAGTTCCAAAATGGCGGCCTGTACCTGAGTGACGAACAATGAGGTAAGAAGATTCAAGGATCTGGTCTGTTACTTACATTGACAAGACATTCCGAATTCAAAAGCTCGACAAGACGCACAATTACCTGTTGTTTACTAGACTCACCTTTATCACAAAAGTTTGTAAGCGGTGTCATGGCGCCCTTCATGACTTTTCTGAGCTTGGATTTGGTATAATGGAACCACCCAAACAGCTACCCGGATGTATCAGGTGTGAGTGAAGGTAAGAAAGAGAGAAAGCGCATGTCATATACCATATTCCCGGGTAAAGTTCTGGACATCCGGATCTCAGATCCGATCCAGATCCGTTGGACTAATCTGTCGTCCGGTCCCCTTTCATTTCCTGCTCATATAACTCTAACCTATCGTTAACTCCTTTCGGTATTCCTGTACTCCGGTAATCCGGTTATCCTTACTTCCGCTATTCTTACTGATCCGTTTACCTATACTTCATTTCCATCCCATGATTGGTGATCAATCCTACTTACTAATAGACTTTGCTTATACTTCATACATAGCCTCAGACCTTGCTGATTGATCATTCCACTAGTTATCCGTAGTATATAAACTCTTGTAAATGTCCGTAGTACTTCAGTTGGAATATCATCTTAGATCCTACTCATTCCCGCTCCAAACCCTAAGTCCTCCTCCGTCCGGACTTGAGTATCTTACTCTAGTCTACTCCGAGACTTAGGATTGATTCCTAAAGTCTATACCTCCACCTCTGTCTTCGGACAGCCCATATCCGATAGTTTCTAGTTCGGACCTCGTCCGGATTAGCCTTTACGCTACTCATCCAATATCCGGAAGCCTCACGGATCGGACCACGATACTTATCCGTCTCCCTAGACGCGATACTCTAGCCTCCTGAAATAAAGGGCAATACTCGGGAAAGGGGCACAGCGTACGAGCTGAGGCCGAAGCCCTTCAGATCCGATACCCTTTGAGTACAACCTTAACAGCGCACATGGGTGTGGAGTACCTGCCATCCAACAGTGATCTCTGTTTGACCCTCCTTGAAGATTACTAAATCAAACTGTAAGATGATATAACGCATCAAATGATAAAGCACTCACATGGCTGATTCCTGAGATCATCGTAAGTTCTCCCTTCAATTCGTAAAGCAGTCAGGAAATTAGCGGTGATGGCATGCCGATGCGCAAAATATTTGTCCTTCAATTTGACTCATATTTCCCCCAAATATTGTTCGAATCCCTCCATTGTAAGTCTGGATGAAGTTGTACATGAGCATTGGTGGAGGTTGGGTTTCCAGTAACAACTTCGTGTGACTCCTCCAAAGCCTCAAACACTGTGACGCTGTCAGAGACCACCGTCAACGACAGGGGCCAGAGAATGTCATCACCGAAGCTGAACATATATGGAGCAGATGCGGGGTATATGCTTGGAGAGCCAGGTGTAGACAGTAGAAGAGAACTCAATGGGCTCGGGGATGGGTTGATTGTGCTGCTAAAACCCAAAGGGGCAGAGTAAGGGAGCTCGAGCATCGAGGGAGTATCAGAGAGTGTGGCGTCCTCAAAGGCGGGAGGAGGCAGGAACCCATGTGGAAAATACGCCGGCATGAAAGGGATGGACACTTTGGATAGCTGTGATAGCTGCAGAAAATTAATCCATAGAAAACTAAATTTTGAATTTTAAAAAACTCACAAACCACATGCGGCCTGGTTTATTCAGGATGTTGGACCTACAAAAAGTCATCTTGACCAAAAAGTCGGAGTCGCCAACCTAGGTCCACCATTTAAAAAACAAAATTCCGACATGACAAAGACATTACTTACTGTCTCTTCAAACAGCGGGTGATCGTGAATGACACCTGCATTGTCGGGGATACCCAGCACTCCAACGACCCCAAGCTTTTGAAGCCAAGGTTGTTCGACCTTGGACAGCTCATCACACTGCAAACTAACAATGAGATGAAATATTTCGAAGAGGGAGTCTTACATATAAAGGTGATACCCCACCACAGGTGGCCATATAACCAATGAAATAAAAGCAACGGTCTTTGAACACTGAGAAGGGGTGCCAAAATACGGTTAAAATTGGTTGATGTCTGACGGTGAATGGCACACCTGCTTGTGCTAGAGGAAAAAGTATCAGCGAGAGTCCACCATAAGTAGCCCACTTACCTCCAGTTGCACCATCACAAAGACTTCGTTGGATTCATGCACATATAGATATGTTGGACCCATTTGAACTCACTTGACTTCTGTGGTAGAGTGAAGACGGGTTTATCTAGGTGGTAAGGACTCGCCGTCCAGGATTTACTTGGGAGGGAGAAGGGAAATTGCAGCGCAATACATATAATGGGCCAACAGGGGCAGCCATTCATTAGTCAAGCGCTGCAAGTGGTCAGACTTGTAAACGAAGTTTAATTAACAAGGGCTATGAAACTGGAAGTTAGAGGTGGCCGGGGTAGTGATGGCTGCGAGATATTGATGGCTGTGAGACATTGATGGCTGCAGGATATTGATGTGGCCAGGAATTCAAGATAGCATGATGGCTGATATTTTGATGATGGCTGGAACTGACAGCCAAATTCATGGGTTTGCGCCCATCTGCACTGGTGCAAACTGATGTAATAGAAGTTAGTTTTCATAATCTAACACATGGTTAGTATACATGTCCTCGAGCGCCTCTATAAATGACTCAGTGCTCTCATTATGTCACTGCTTGAATAGGATGGATTCTTCGACACTAGCGCGATCTTCATCCTCTTCATTCTCATCATCAGCCGGATTTTGCCAATGGGTGATATCTGTGAGACTTTGTTCGGTCCCCATGGATTCACCTTTGAGCTGAGCTGCAGGGTGTGGCGCCGAGTCAAGGCTTTCTAAGATTCTGGGCCTATGAGAGTATGTGTGTCCAACACCAAGTCCATAGTGAAAACGCATGAGGGAATCACGATCAGCAAAGCTAGTACAGTTGTGATATCAGTAAACATCGCTAAAATAAATCAAATCATCTACCTGTTGACATAATACTCATTCCAATCATGTTTATCCCTGGCAAGAGGAGAGACCCCGTCATTCAGATTGCGCTGGCCTCGAGAGAATGCCAGTATAATATGAGATGCCCTAAGAACAACCCCTGGGTCCACGAAGCCAAATGTGTTCAGGCTTGCAAGGGGCAGGAACCGAACGCAACCCAAAGTATGCGTGTCCCAAGCATGCTTTTGTACGGATTCGTACCATCGAACAAAAAGAAACTCTATTCAGTGGGATTCATAGATGTTCCCCGCATGAATAGCATTGACGTGATGTATGCCCAGAACTTTGGCAAAACAGTAATTTCCATCAGTTCCATCATTGCAATCACATCGGAGGAGCATAATATTGCAATGCGGAGTCTTTGGGTTTATAACGTCCTGAGCGCGTCGAACATCGTAGGTAGTATAGTTGAATCTTGCAAGATTGTGATGGTAGATTTGATTTCGTTTGAATAGGATCGAATTGCATTCTTTGTCTGAGTGGGTGGATTTTTCCGCAGACATTCCAGAAGTTCCTGGACCAAGACGATCCAGAACATGATCTTTCATCCTTGGCAGGAAGTCCTGAATTACACGTCAAAATGGCGACAACCCCACAAAAAAGTGTGATTACCTTCATTGTAGGATCTCTGGCATGGCTGCGGAGGTAATTACCAAACTCATCATAAGCCTTTTCGCTTTGGCTGATGTGATGATGTAACCGGGGATCACTCGCAGTTTCGTTAACCTCCACACGAGGAGCCAATTTTTGGTGCCATTGTTTAATGTGATGTAATCGTGCTTGATGGCGTTCAATCTGTGTTAGTTGGCAAGTGAAGTCCCTCCAGTCGGTTCGATGGTATCTGCCTTTTGGCCTGTGATGCTCTAACTCCCCCTGATAGTAGTTGAGTTGGAGAGGTGCAGGTAATGTATTAAGACTTACCGGCTCTGTGCTGTAAGAGTCTGTGGTACCAAAACGACGAATGCAGGCCACATAATCCCCCAGCGCATGAACCTTGTACGTCTGAAGGTTGAATGACTTCTTCCACCTGGGTTGCCTTGGTAAAGGTGGGCCCTGTGATTGCTCTGGGATCTCCTTTTCTTTTCCTTTAACATTGGCACCTCCCTTAGGCTTTCGAGCCGTAGCCCCTTGCCAACTGCCATCTGCCTTGCCTTTCTCTGCCCGTTTAGCTGCCTCTTTCGCCTGGCGGCGAGATCTCGCATCGACCTCGTGATTGAGCTCCTGGGTGCTGTATACAGTGCACACCTTTGCCTTAAATTGGCGAAGCTGTTCTCTGAGTTCGGTGGTTTGCCGGTCAAGGATCTCCAAGGTCAAGTCAGAGTGCATCCGAAGCTTGGCGAGTCTGTGCCAGTGTGCCATAATAAAAAGCAGATCGATGACGATTTTGTTGTGAGCATCGGGGAGAAGGCCTTCGAATACCGGAATAGAACACTTGTACAATGTGAGTTCCAAAGGACCTAGGAGAATCGTCCCAAGGGCATACCTGCAGAATATCTTCAAAGTTCTGAGCGGCCATATTCGACAACTCAGATGTATTGGCAGAGAACCGCCTAATAGTTGTGGGTCCAAATGGGGGAACCTGCCTAAACCTGTCAGAGGTGTATAAGTATGCTGGGCCTTCATCAGATATGCTTTGGGCACCTTCTGTCAAGCTCATTGATGAGATCCTTATTCAAAGCGAAAAGGATTCTCAGTAAATGAATGAGGAGCATGCGCCACACCCCGAGCTCAAATTCATGCAGGAGATCAACGACAAGTGCAGCAAATAGATTGAATCCAAATGCAACAAGCGAGTCGGACAAAACATTCTAATCAAGGGTGAGTAAAGGCGGCAAAAGCAAACAATGATCATGCTCACCGATGTCGGTACCCACAAATTAGGCTTAAGAAGTGTCTCGACTGCTGCACTATCTACACCATAATTCTTGTCGTAGATAAGGCTGTGTGCGGTGCCAACCAGCTCACTTCTCGATGTATCGGATCATGCCAGTGTTGAACGTTCGTGTCTATCACGACTCATTCCCACATGGTGAAGCCGCGCAGTCAGTATCAGATATCTTGGGCAAGGGCATCCTCCCAGCTGCCACACCGTTGCAACGAGAACCCTGGCTTTGGTGAGCATCAAATTCATCTGGCTAACGTTCATGACTCACTTTTCAGGGTAGTCCACGGAGTAGGTGAATATTTGCGGATAAAACCTGCATTCGACACCATCACAGCAAAGGATCACGATGCCATGCTGGTAAGCCTCTAAAAATTCAGCATCGAGCAAGACCTTCCATTGAGCTTGAAATATTTCACAATGGCAATGGGTTGCACATTCATGGCTAGCCCCCTTGCCATCAGTGTAGGTACTTGCAAAATCCTTAAATGAGTCCGGAAGCTGCCAATAAATGAGCTTTAGTGCTTAAGAGGTAAGAGTCATCGTACCTTTTGAAAGTAGGCAACATGGTTACCCAGACGGCAGGACGATTTACAACGGCAGTATTTCAATTCATTACCGAAGTACATGTACACTGGCCATAGCCTCGTGTTACCAAACATTGTCAGGTGCATAGCATCTGACCAAAACATTAGTGTGACGACCACACGGGGTAAATTACATCCCGACTCTCCAGGAGATTCCTGAAGCTCGCAGTGTGCATCAATATAGGCTGGTGAAGTGTACAGTTCACCATGAATGTTTACTTCATGGGGAAGATGGGGAGTGCTCCAATGTAGTTCATAAGGCTCGTAATGGAAAAGCTCATCATCCTGAGCATTCGAGAGCTTTTCCCGAATAACAGAGACGAGAGGTCTATGGTAAAGGTCTGCTGCCACATATGGTTGAGAGCCTGGCTGAGCTGTGGTGCGAGAGAAGGGCACTTCAATGGTGACTTGGGTTTTACGCCAGCCCGCATCCTCGTCCTCCCATTCGTCTCCCTCTTCATCGTGGATACTTGCACCTAATGTCGAGTTGATTCTGTCCCATGGTGTACCCCGCACGTCTTCAGGATCAAAATGTGGATCACTAACAATATCAACCAGTTCCTTAAAGCCCTGTTGAGACTTCTGCACGCTGCCATTCCAGTACCAGTGACCGAGCTTGAAAGAGGAACGGTTGGGGTATGGGTGAAATTCGAGGTTGTGAGGGGCGCATGAGGGATCTGGCTCTGCTGGAGTAACAACTGGGATAGAGCTGATATCTTGCAGCATCACAGCTTCTTCTGGGTCGTGAGACGGGGGGGTGGATGAGAAAAACTGGCGTACTAGTCCGAAGACATTCCTAGCCGTACGGAAAGGAGGAGCCCGAAACGAGGTATGAGTACCAGTTACAACATCAGTGGGATTTGCTGGTGGGTTGGGATCAGGTGGTAGGGCAATATGGCCAGACGGAATGCTCAGGGGAGGTTGTGGAAGCACGTCCTTGTACTGCCTATAGCGCAGCGGCATGGGGACGTCAACACGCCGGCTTCTCCGCTGGGCCAGTGGTAGGCCTTCGTCATCATCTATTTCCATAGGTGCAGCACCAAAATTGGTATCAATTGATGAGAAAGCTGCACGCAAGACTTCCTTTGGGGGGTGCATTGCCAAGAGGGTTGAACCATTGTTGGAAGGCCCTGAGACAGATCCTTCATTAACCTGGCTGGCCAACGGAGACGGGTCACATGGGCGGTGGGGCTGCTGCGCACTCGAAGACACCGTGCTAAGACTGACATATGGTCTGCCACTGCCATCCACTTGGGACCATTTTGCAGAGCCCAAAAGGTCTTTTGCTTTGGATAAAGCAGAAAATAACCGCTTCTTGCCTCATGTGCATGAACATTGGTGTTTGGTGTAGGCGCTCTCCTGTGTAAACTGACGCGTACAGGTGCACCTGAAAGGAGTGGGGGTCGGCGGTGAACCCACCAGGTCCATGAGCTCGAGGAGGCGCTGAAAGAAGGAGTGTACAATTGAGCTGGTGACACAAGGTGGGATAGAAAAGGACTTACTAGAACGTCAGCGACATGTCATAACGAAAACAGCCAAGCCTTAGATTGCCAGCGCGATGGCCATCACTCACATGACCAAATTCCTGCTGACCAGAGCCTTGGGTGGCTAAAGTTCGGGCTGGTACATTTAAATATGGCAAGAAAGGCTGGAACTTCTGGCGATGAAAGTGGTGGGCTGGCACACCTAATGACGGCAAGAAAGGGTTAAAAGTGGTGGCCTCATATATAAGCAGAATATAAAGTACGTCATTGTCGCACTGGACCACCCAATGGAACCTCCATCTTCACCCTCCTCTACAATCACTGCCCCACCTGACTACCACGAAACCTCTCAGAGGTTAGCCAAACTAATTGCGGAGGCTATGACCTGCTGCTTCACCCTCCTACACTATGATGGCGCCTCGAAATCCATGATTGAATGGTATTGGTGAGCTATTTGAATCCTGTGCGAAGTCTAGGCCATGATGCCACACAACACAGGCCTGCAGACAGTGATGGAAAGAGAATTCCGCCGCCCAATCTAGAAAAGTACCGTGATCAACACGAATTTAGATACCCTTGCTGCCTATGCGCTGATGGCAGTGGAAGAAAGGTGTATGTAGAGGCAGCAGTGTACTCTTGGTGGAATAAGATTAGCAAGAATACCGACTGGATTGCGAGATGCGCATCAGATAAATGCAGATACCGAGGTTAGCACTCTTCATGCTTAAGAAGATCCCAGACTCACCATCACATAGTAAAAATAGACATATACTTTCGGATATCGTCTTTGGCCACCTTCCAGTACCCCCAAAGAGGTATGATTTTACTTCGCTGCAGCACCACAGCTTCATTGATGAATGATAAAGAACACCTGGTCTTGCCTATTGAAGTTGAGTGGAACCGCAGAGAACAAACAGAATTGTTGGACAGGCTTTACTATTCGGAAGGCGATGGGATTTCAGAGAGGAAATTCCATATTCTCTTCAAATGGTGCAAAAAATGCATGCGAGTAGGATTAAGGCCAGCAATCAACTGCCATATCTATTCGGGGGGAGCAGTGCAAAAGGACCGTCATAATCACTTGATACAGTAGTTTCATATACATAGCAGTGCATGGAGTTGTCTGGTTGATACAAAATAACAACTCTCTCCACCCGCCATTCAAAATTTGATTGAATAAAAAACAAGCAATAAGTGTTTCAAATGCACAGGGGCCCCTGGGTCGACGAGATATCAACAAGCTCTAACGATGCCTGCTGCAGACCTGGTGAAGGTTCACACACCTGATGATTAGCTCATTCTTTTGATGGCTACCTCATTTTTGATGGCTACCTCATTTTTGATGGCTAGCTTGTTCTTTTGATGGCCAGCCTGGACTCAGTACTCAGTGACCGCCGCGGAGCTCTCAAGTTTCTTGAACATTCCTACTCTCCACTTGCCCTTCAAAAGCTCCCCACTACAAAATAGAGCTTCACAGCTACTGCCATAGTATACAAGGTACTACCCCCCCCCCCCCCCCCCCCCCCCAACAAACCCACAGTAGAAGTTCATTCAAAGATGTCACAGTCAACTTGCCTTTCACTGGAACTATTCGATTACTCAATTTCTTGTATGGACACTTTTCATCTCTCCACCTTATTAGGCTCCAAATTCATGGATGCCTACGTTGGACTCATAGCGAGTCAGAAGGTCGGTTGATAATTTGATGTCTTGGTATATCTTGATTCATCTTATTTTCTTATAGCTTCAGACTGAATCATATATACTGTCGTACTTGCTCAAAGATCGAGTGTACTCTGGTGATCTTTGGGAGCTAGTCATGGAGCGCAGTATAGAATCATTGCTGGAGGAAACCTTGCATAGCCACCAGTGCATTTGCAATGTCAATGGAGATGGGGGAAGGCATGCGGCTGTAGAGCGATTTCTTGTGGAAGAGAGGAGGAAACAATGTCAGATGGAGGTGTCTTTGTACTCACAGGCTATCAAAATCTTGGAGCAATTCTGAATGCGTGAGCTTCTTTGACTCTGAGATGCGGAATTATGGTCCTCACCCTCTCACTATGTAGCACATATCGGAGCTCCGGCCAAGCATGAGATCAAGACTCCCTTAGTAACCTTGAGGCATGTGGGTATGCCTTCACAGTGCTCACCTTTACCTTGTGCACCTTTGGCCTGCTCGATCTCTATGCGAGTGAAGTGTGAAGCTTGGTTAATGGGGAATGACGCATACCTCAACTCTACAGTATTTTACCCCCCATTGGAGAGCTCCCCCCCCGTTGGAGAACTCTTCCTCTTTGGAGGCCTCGCCTCCTTTATCACTCGGTCAACCCCCCTCTGTGCAGGAAAAACCAGCATATGGCACTTTAAATGTCAGTACTGTAAAATTCTATTTGACTGTGCTTAACTGTTTATCTACAGCGCATTGGCCCCTCATTACCCCTACTGAGCACATGGATCACCGCCGATGTTCAAGAAGCCTTTTATGATGCATTCCAAACAGAACTGGACATGCAGTCGGAGCTGATGACGAAGACACCTGCCACCCAGCGCAGTAATGCCAATCTACGCAATCATGGGCTGGATCTGCTCATCTTGCAGGCCAAGATGCACCGCGCACAAACTGAGATAATGCTATACACCCTATCCCTTGAGAATACCCATGCATTTGATTTCTCTGACCACAGTAAGCGTAAATCTGCCAGTTCTCCTCTGCAGCTGATTGCCCTTGAAGGTTCACAAACATCCTGGGATCAACCTATCCTACGGCCTATACTATCCGATAATCTGCGCTACTGCGACGTGGACACTGACGATGACACGGATCAGTCTCACAATGACTTTGAAATTTGGTAATACCGTCCTTGGCTCTAGTCAGGACTCAGGACTATACCACAGTCTGGTGCATCGTCTGATACATTTGATCTCATCCTATGAGTGCTCTAGCTGTCATGAATTATTCTTGCCTTTGTACCGACCATTGCTAACTGCTGTATCGACTGTGTAAAACGGTGTGATTTTAATATATTATTACTTTGATGGGGCAAACAAAACGATTCAATCTGCCGGCGGGCTTTTGAACAGTCACGTGATCGCATTCACAATCTCTTCCTCAGTTAGTACCATTGGGACCCGCTCATACTAGCTACCGATACACGCACTATGCACGGCTCCGCATCATGCGGACACTTTCAGTTGCTCAGGCACTGATCCGTGAACTCATCCGCTATTAACTTGTGTGGCTTTGTCACTGAGCACCAGGCCCTGGGAACACTGAGGATTTATTTTATTATAGGCTAATTTATTTTGCTTCAGGCGCCCTTATGAGGTTTTCTAACCCCTAACCAAACCAAACTGGTGAGTCAAATTTCTCTGTTTTTGCTTCTGACATACTTATAATTGATAGATTCTTGTCAGCACGCATTGTCTCCCTCACTGAACTCTAGCTTGTGGGTATTACGTATCTCTCTAGACAGCATTCTGACATACTTATAATTGATAGATTCTTGTCAGCACGCATTGTCTCCCTCACTGAACTCTAGCTTGTGGGTATTACGTATCTCTCTAGACAGCATTCTTACATATTCCTCAAGACATTTCATCCGCACAAGACTCACCGCCGTCTCGATCTTGCCCAGGGTCTTGCCAGGCTGAAGCTCGGCACTGTCGGTGACCTTACAGATGACATACAGGGCCAACTGGGGACTTCATCATCTCAGTCCAAGCTAGGTGCTGCAGCTGTAGTGCCATTCAATTATGGGAGTCTGCTTGAAACAGACTCTGACGCTAGTCTTGACTCTAGACATGCATGAATCTGCTATTTCTTCGGCTAGTCACGGCATGACGGCTAGGGTATTTGGCGAGGAATCATCTGCGTTGTACCTACCCAGTGTTGTGCCTCCATTATTGCAGAGCTGCAAGCAAGCAGAGCATGGCAAGCATAATGTTTCTACCTGTATGTTGTCGTCTCTTTGGGTCGAGGAGTTTCCTGATGAATTGTTTCTAGATTCTAACACTGAGGGCTGCCGCCACCTTTGCATCCAGGTTGCCTCCTACAAATGTGATCTCTGTCATGAATGAATGACGTCGATGCCAATGGGAGTCCTCGGTCCTGAGGTTGCACCCCAGTTTCCTGTTGAGGCACTGAAACCCCGTGGATGTGGTGTCTTCTTACTTGAGGGTCTTATATATAGCTTGTGTAAAATGCAGTGACAACACAACTACACTTTTGATAAGACAATAGTTGCCAGCTCCTCAAGTTCACGGTCAACGGATTTTCTACTTCTCGGTTGATAACGTGGTGTTCGTGGGTGGTCAAAGAGTAATTAAATTACCTATTTGTTTCAAAGAAACTATACTGATGGGGTTTGTGGATTCTTAGTGAAGAAGTATCTGTTAGGTATGTCTCAACCTAGTAGGTCGTGTCTCAACCTATGAAAGTCTGTTTCAACTTTGTCGTATTCTCCTGACTCGTGTCTCTCTTCTGATAAGAGAGAGGGTCTTAATACAAGTAAAGCTTGGTTCTGATAACAGTAAACAGTTGTTATATAGTCAACCTCTTGTAAGGTAGTATATAACTCGAAAATTGATGTAGCTTAGTCTTACTTCAAGGCAACTCGTAGGCCTGCACTTTATCTATGTCTCACCAAGTCTCACTCTCGTTTAGTGTGATAGGTGTAAAGTGGGAAGTTATATTTCATGGGTGTAAAATGGGCTCCTTTTATACCTTTTGGGAGGCCAGATTACTAAGCATGGTTCATCACATGGATTGGTAAGAATATTCTTACAAAGCAGTCCATTTGGTGTGGTGAGTCAGCTTGTTTTACTAAGTAGTTTACAAGTACAGTGTAGTTTTACAAAGCATGACGAATCAAAGCCATCAGTCATCACATGGATTGGTAAGAATGTAATTTCAAACCAAGCCTTTTGGTGAGCTGAGTCACCCTTGTTACTAAGTGGATTATAAATACAGTTGCAAGTTTTACAAAGCATGACGAATCATCGACAAAACATGATGAGTCAAGCTGAATCCTTACAAATCAGGTTATTTCCCAGTCACATGACATGCACATGCTTACAAACATGTTCTGACAGCTAGTGGGAAAGTCTGATGCTGAATAAGTCCTAGAAAATAGAAACAGAGAGAATGTCCTAGAAGAAAGTAGAAGCATAGAGAATGTCACAAAAAATAGAGATACATCGAAAATTGAGTCTGAGACAAAAGAGAAAAGAGTTCAAGATAATGAATCAAGGAGAAATGGTAGAGTCTCTTGGTAATAGGGTACAGTATAGTTTATTATACCTTCCTTATCACTCCTTATATACACATGTCATGGTATGAGTTGCATACCATGCATGACAGCGGTCGGTTTTTTCAAAAGTTCTCCCATGCCTTCCTCTCCTTATCCTGCCCCCAATGATCTCTCCACCCATCCCACCATCCAAGTCTCAGTATCAGCACTCCGCAGAAAATGCGTCATCCTACCCACGAGAAGACATGACCCGCGACATTGAGCAATTCTCTTGTGAGCCATTTGAGCGTGCCGGCACAACGGAATGATAACAAAACACCGTAAATGCAAGTTCTGTCCGTGAGTTTTTTTATGTTCATTTTATTGTGTTTCTAATGATTCATGTTACTAGGGATAATTGTATTATTGTCAATGAGACGACCACACTGCACCGACATGCAGAAGCTAAATTTGCAGTAGGTTTTTCTAATGATCAGAGATTGTAAATTTAACACCTACGTCTGTAGGGAAAATCTAGGCAGTGGGCGAAGTCTAACGGCTTCACATCCAAATTGTTCTTCTATGTCATGACGATTGCAGGACGGCACAGTACAATACGCCTTCTGCATTCACTCTTGGCCCTCAAATTTGGAATCATATTCACCTGAGCTGGTCCAGTCAGTTGATTTCAAGAATGCGTGTATCCAACATACTTTGAGTAGGAGAAGGGGCATCCCATGCGATCTGATGGGGAGAGGAAGTACTGATTCCATGTGGTGTGTACTTTTCCAGCACCCCTACTCGATAATTTTCCTCCAACCAACGAAGCCTGTACTTTTGGTATAAATTTTCCAGCCTTGAGCAGTTCATCTCTGCCCGATGCAGTCTCTCTTTGAGCTTCTTGGTCATGGAGTCCACCTCGCCTTTGTTATGGTCGATAACCAGCGGAAGCAGAGCCCTGTCCTTACGTGCTGAGGAATCATTGTCGTCAATGTTCGGCTCACTGGTCTACAATTAGCTTCGAGAATAATGGATGGCGTTGACAGACCTTGTACAGGCAAGTTCCTCGCGGCTTCCTTTAGCATCGCCCACTAACTCAATCCTAATCAAAGGCATCAGTACGTCCTACCGCTATGTGGGTGTGTCAGGCTTACCGCAGGTTCAAGTTAACACTATGTCCTTGTATTGTGAAGTTCTCACACCAGGATTGTGGCATATTGCGCTAGGTGGATGTGTTATTGAGTGGCGAGCTGCAATGAGAAGATGCAAGGTCAATGGAGATTTATACTGATGGTGATATGCCCTTTTCTAGCCTTCATATATCAAACCCTCAGCTTGATATATTCCAGCAGGCCAGCCAATGAGCGGGCTAGAGTCACCATGGCCATCATGTGGCCGCCATGGCTGCTGTTTTGGCCATCATTCATGGCCACTTTTTTTTGACGTCATTCACCATAGCTGCTTTGGCCACCAGTACTGTAGTGGCATAGCTGGCCAGTGCCAGTACCATAGCGGCTTAGCTGGCCAGTATGTCATGCCACAGATAAAAACTGCAAATCCCAGACTACCCTTCCCTTCCTCCCCAGCTTTCATGACCACCCAGGACACCACCTCCACTATCCCAAGCAAACGCGGCTCGTCAGCCCTCCAAATGGGGCCTCAAAAAAAAGCGTAAGCAGTCCATAATGTTGACTACAACCTTCGTTCACTCATCCTGCCTCTCAGCTCCTCATCCGACCTGCTTGTTTCTCATGGACGCCACTTTGGCAGAACGGTATTCGCATTGTGCAACTACCCTTCCTTACTCACCAACAGCGTCTTGAGACTGGAGTTACTGGAAGATGCCCCTTTGGAGGAATTCTCTGCTGAGTAAACACATGTATCTCTGTATTAACTTGTTTGCTGACGTGCATGACAGAGAGTGGCGAGAACATCATGCCTTTGAGCAACTCCTAGACTCATATCCCGGCCTTCTGGACCGACTGAAAGATGGGTCTGAGGAGGAAATCCTTCATGTTGGAGAGCTGGTACATTTTTTCTGTGTGGCCAGAGCTCATGCTTATTATCTACAGATCGGCAAGGGCGCTGCAGGCGCCAGAGGCAACGACACAAAGACGTTGAAGTCTGTGGTCCTTGACTGGATTTCTCCGAAAGGAGAAGCTATTCAACCTCCTCTACATAGAAACTCCAAGATTGATCGCGGTTTCAATCACGAACTCACGGGTTCTCTTCTCTGTCCTGCTGGGTTGGACTGGAACGACCCTCAGTATGTTTCAATTTTTTGACATGTCTGCGGTCCTAACATTCTTTTCGCACTGTTTTCTGCAAACAGGATGAAAGAGCATCTTCAAAGTGGTGAAATGCTAGTCTGTGGGGATCAGTGGCCCATTTTTGTGTACACCCATCATATTTATGACCCCGAAGACCCGTGGTGTGGTCTGCTTAGGAGTTGCTTGCTAGTGTGTGTGAGTGTGCACATTTTTACACTATCCATTCATTACATTGTAATCCACCAGGCCTACAAGCACATTTTTACGTCCCCGAGTTCGGTTGAGAGGGAGCCGAAGGCCATGCGATCAGGAAATGCTCACCTCCACAGCATGAACTCTGTTACCATCGCTTCCATGGCTTATATCACAACTCAGGTCTGTTGAACATCATACTTCTGTCGCAGAATGGTTTTGATGTACAACTATAGGTGTGATTTGCTCTCAGCTCGTCCTCGGTATTCTCGCGGACGGACACAACCACAAACTCTGAGACGTTCTACCATAGCCTCCTTGACCTTTTAGAAGACCCCAAGGAATGTCAAGAAGTTGATGAACTGCTCACCTGGTGGAATTGGTATGTCTTACCACCGTTTACCGCGCCGTCAAGGCTGATATGTCACCACTTACTCAGTCAAGTGTTTCCCACATCCTCCACTGCCAAAAGACCTATCAGTGCCAACAGCGCCTTATCCAAAATCCGACAAAAACGCCTTGCCCTCAAACAAGCCACAAACCTGGATGTTGTCTCTCTGTAGTTTTCATTTACATATGTCTGTCCATGTTCAATAGAAATGTAACCTAATGACAGGCTGTTTGGCTTTTGTAACCCAGCCCTTTGAAGTGATTGCAGGACAACAGACGTGTCACACTGCTGTGAAATAGCAACTGGTTGTCGTAGCGCGCCACATCTGTCTTCTATGCAGTATATTGCCATTGAAAGAATGCCTTACATGATAAGATCTGAAGCTAACATTATGCTTGCACTTAGTCGAATGAAAATAACAAGCTAAGATTGCAGGTGATGACTATACTGTGACTGCGCATGGATGGAAGGAACCGCGCTACCAGTATCAGCTCCTTGGCACCTGTGGCGCAATGCAGCCTAGTGTTCGAAGATTCTGTGCAGCAGAGTCGTTCAGGGAGAGTTTACAGAAAACAGAATGGCTCGCTCACCTTACATGTGAAAACCATACTTCATCAATAATCTGACGAAGGATACCACACATCATGCGTTTGCACCTTGGGACTAAAAGCAGCTCTCATCCAACCCAGTCCAGCCTTGGATGACTCCAGCACTTAGAGAGAAGATACTGTAGAGTTACGACCGTAACTTCGTCACACGTCCCACCCCACAACGAATCGAACCTATTTGATGTGACGGTCACACTAAATTTCGGGGAGTGAAGCTATTTTGTGACATGCGGTAAAACAGGTAAAATCGCTAACAAAAAAACCAAAAATCGCTATGGACGAGTTAGGTGTGCGACCAAAAATCATTATATAGGGTGTTGGCTATGCGTTTGCGCTGTCCTCTCCCAAAACGAGGCATCTCCTTGCTTTCCTCTCCCTCACCTGTGTTAGAGGCCTCAGCGACATGAGCATTTCCTGCAGCCTCCGACTCATACACCTCCGACTCGTTGTGTGGGATAAGTAAGCTGTTCGGATCAACACTGTAACCAGCTGGTGGGTTCTGGCCACCGTCCACAATATGTTGTAAGACGGCCTCGACTGCCACATCACTTCCATCTGAGGTGTCAGCATCGTCTGTGAATGCTGGTTCTTGATCCGTGTCCATGATGTCGTCTTGCTTGGCAAGTTTATATTGGCGAGTCGAAATCTTTGTCCAGAGGTCTGGCTCATTCTTCTGCACATCCCGAAGTCATTGCAAGGCCTCGCGACTCATAAGGCTGTCAAACGAGAGGTTGAACAATGGACCTGCACGGCAGGATGCAAAAGCCTAGAATATGCAGCCATTAGGACATTGTGATATTTAGTTAAAGGTAGAAACAAACCTGCTTAATAATTTCGGGTTTATTGATGGCGTGGTATCCATTAAGTAGCCACTGCACTGAATGGTCGCGCAGGGTGGGCAACGTCGTATCGAGCCGTAATGCAGATGGAGTGTCTTGGTTCCTTCGCAATAAAGCTAATGCTTCGTTTACAATATCGGCATGTTGGGAGCGCTTCACCACCAGCTTGAAGGGATGTTGAACTCCAACGTCACATGGTTGTGCGATGCCTGTGCAGTTTCCAGGGACAAATCGATACTTGATCCACGGGTATGTGTCATTCAACCAAGTCCGAAAAGCGATGGACTTGTGAACCAACCGAACATCGAGCTGCAGAAGACATTCTTGATCTGGAGGTGCTCCTACAAGCTCCTTTTGGCGTGTCCAGTACGGCACCAAGATGTCCGAGACATAGCTACACATCAAGTCAAAAGTGGACCAATATGTGTCAGTGTTGGAGAAACAAAATTCGAATCCGAGTTGCTGAGCCTCCTTGTGCTGCGCTGACGTGGTTGCTGGGAGCGAGCACTTTGTCTTCCCACAATATATGATCTGGAAAGGCAGAGCATCGCCAGCTGCAGATATTCCAACGAGGGTAGTAAATGCTCGCTTCTCATCTTGCCCAAGTACAGCAACCTGCTTCGAGCCCTTCACCTCATATGTTGAGGTGTTGGCGGGCTGGTAGATAACATTTGTTTGGTCGATGTTGACATAGAAGCTGGGATGAAAGATGGCACAATCACGAATGGTGAGTGCGAGCCACAAGAACTGTTCAAGACAGCATTCATCAGCGTTTTCGGGGATTTTTTGTGCCGCACGAGTGGCACGACGAAATGACCAGCGAAGATGTTCAAACAGGAACTTCTTAACCCACGACTCTGTGCAGCGAAAGGTCGAGCCATCCTTTGCGATGTGGTCAAAGATATGGGGAATAGCATTTTGGAGATGTGCAATAATGAGGCCGTGGCAGCGTGTGATATCCAATGCAGTCCCAGCTTTGCGAAGCATGCAGAGGTCCTTGACAATGACACTGATGACGTCAGGATATGGAGTAAGGATGGATTTGCGGGTGGTTGTGTCTTCTGGACGAGCACCACGTTTAGCACAATCAAGGACTTTGTCAGTCCACCTTGGACGTGTGCCAGTACGATCGATCCATTGGCCAATGACCTGCGGAGTAAGTGCCTTGAATTTCACTGGGTCTAGCACCTTTACCTCCCTCTCGATCAATTTCGGAGACATGCCATATCCTACAATAGCAGCGGCATGTAGGATTGTATCCCACAACAGTGGGCTCTGCCAGTTGACCCTCATAGCAGGCTCCAGCTCTCGAGTTCGTTTACGACCAACCTGGTCTGTTGGTCGTTCCTCCTGATGCTTTCGCTTCAATTCACGCCAGGGACGAGAGGCTTCTGCAACATTCAACGACGTAGCCTCTCCCTGATCGTGCAAAGCATCATTTAAGTTTCGAGCCTGTAGCACACATTAAAAAATGGTACTATAACTAAACAAATTGATATGTACTGCTTTCTCCCTTGCTCATTGCTTTCTTTTCTGTTCAGTGGCACCCTGACGTTTATGCTTGACACGTTCAAGCTCCTGCACACGCAGAAAATGAATGTCACGTTCGCGCTGCTCGATCTCCCAGGCAAATGGGGTATTAACCTCCCTCAGATACTGTTCACGGGGTATCTTCCAGAAAAAGTTGAACAATCCCCCATTGGCGTCTTCATCTGGTGTACGGAGATCAAGATGTACCTTGGCCTCCATAGTAGACATGTTGGACTTGGATGATGACAAGTTCGACTCTGATGGATCAGGGTCGGCGGCAATGATGGGTATATTGGCCTGCATTATTTCTATGTCTGAGTCCAGGTCTGACGAAGAGACATTGTCGATTTCACCGAGGAACTGTCCAAAATATGATGAGAACAGTAATGACGACAAGCAGATCAAGACTTACTTCACTCTTCTCGAGGTGACTGTAGGCGAGAACCAAAAACTCTTCCATGCGCAAGATGTCTTTCGCATCATTGGAAAACAGTGGCGTTTGGAATATTGCATGACGAATCGTGTTCAGAGCAGCGACAGCACATGAATATGAATCTTGTTGGTCCCCATGTGGCATACCGAGGGCCTTGCGAAATGGTTTGAAGCTGTGCTGCTTCAGCCAACAGCGAATGACATCAATGTCCGCAGAGGGACAAGTCCAATCAAGCGAGTCGCCATAGAGTATTTCTTGTTTTGATGCATCAACTTCAAAGACTGCCCAGTGAAGATTGGCGATATTGATGGGGAAAATGACATGTTGGAGGGTGCCATCATGAAGACAGTCACCGATATAGCGGAGACGTTTGAAAGCATTGTGCGTCGCATACTCCTTCCATCGTGAAGCATCACATCGTAGTGCAGTAGATAGTCCAAGTGGTTCAATGGCAACTCTCGAGCAACTTTCAGGGTCAGAGAGCATGTGTTTGTGTGCCACCGACGCAACAAGAGCATCAATCAAACATCCACTAATTTTAGAGTCGGCAAGTAGTGAAGCTAGTTCAGATGACCGAACAGATCCCTCTGCACCAAAACCCTTCAAGCAAATATCCCATGGAAGACGGCCAAGGACATTCAAAATCTCCATAATGACAGTAAAACCATCATCATCTGCAGACTCCCTTCTCTGTTCAACCCAATCCCGTGCAGCCCACCAATTACGTCGAGCCTCCATAACCTGTGCCATAGAATACCAGTATGATAGCACCCAGAATGGAAGTGGAGTTGTCGGGAAGGCTTCATGAATAATGGAACAATAGCCATCAAACCACGCTTGTCCAAAAAGTTGTTGAAGCTCTGACGAGAGTGCAAAAGATGGGATAGGACGGGATAAAAAGTCCTTCGGAAGCTCAGAATCATTCAAAGCAGATTTTTTGGAGAAAAAGCTAAGCGCTGATCCTTTATCAATGTCGTCGAATGTGAGGTTGATGGGAAGGTTGAGCAATGTATCCACGGAGAGATCTGGGGAGGGGATGGAGATACTGATCCACAGTGGCATAGATTGAAGGCGTTTGATTTCATGCTGAAGGATTTTCGGGGGACATGTCTGGGGAAACGCGCGACCACACGAGATCCATTCTGAAGCGTCAAAATTGATGGACATGCTGAGGAAAGGCTAAACTCACATAGAATGCAGTTGTCCATCCTTTTATCCATTCTAAATATGCCCATGGCAGAGGGCAACATCAGGCATTTGACCAGGGTATGACAATCATTTAGCTAGCTTTATTTAATACAAAATATTTAAAATATATATCACAATTACAGATCGCATGATAAAGGAATAAATAGCTAGACTACGTTGGTAGGATCCCCCAGTGCTTTATTATTGGCAGACCTATGGTACCAAGTTATGATCTACTAACACATTGTCATGTTATTAAAAATATACATCACAATTACAGATCACATGTAAAGGAATATATAGTTAGACTACGTTGGTAGGATCTCCCAATGCTTCAATATTGGCAGACCTATGGTACCAAGTTATGATATACTAGCACATTGTCATGTTATTGTCAAATTTATCTACTCTTGCATAGGTAGTTTCTGATGGCAGGATCTGTAATTGCTGACGGTGTGCTACGGTATGATATTGTGTTACAATGCAATGGCAAGCTGCTGAATTGTTGCATGGGCAGCTTCTGATGGCAATATCTGTAATTGCCGACAATGTGCCAGGGAATGACACTTAGTTATGGTGCAATGGCAAGCTGCTGAACTTCTCCCAAAGACAACTACCATTGCATAGGTAGTTTCTTGTGGCAGGATCTGTAATTGCTGACGGTGTGCTACAGTATTATATTGTGTTATGATGCAATGGCAAGCTGCTGAATTTCTACCGAAAACAACTACTGTTGCATGGGCAGCTCCTTATGGCAGGATCCATAATCACTAATAGTGTGCCAGGGGTGTGATAGCTAATTATCACGCCATAGCAAGATGCTGAACTTCTACCAAAAACAACTACCATTGCATGGGCAGCTCCTTATGGCAGGATCCATAATCACTAACAGTGTGCCAGGGGTGTGATAGCTAATTATCACGCCATAGCAAGATGCTGAACTTCTACCAAAAACAACTACCATTGCATGGGCAGCTTCCAATGGCAGGATCCATAATCACTGGCAATGTGCTAGGGGTGTGATAACCAATTATCACGCCATAGCAAGTTGCTGAACTTATACCGAATGCACCAAGGCTGTTGTATGGGCAGCTTCTGATGGCAGGGTCTATCATTAATGGTATTTTGGTCGAAATTCTCACACAATACAATAACGGATGGAGCAGAATTCATCAGTGATATTAAGATCATGTTTTACAGACAGTACGTAGTAATGACAATAACGAATCAAGTAGCGCTGGCAGTGGCTCTTTCTCGCAAGGCAGCACATTTTTCCCGAATTCTTGACAGCACGCTGTTTTTGCTGATACTGTGCTGTAAAGATGAAGAATTAGGAAAAACCCGACTGTGTAAGTGTTAATTTAGACTTGATGGTTGATGGGGTGCATTACGAACCGTGTCCACCACAGCATCAGGTCAGCTACTTCGTCATTTTCGTCAGGATCCTCCAACAGGTCAAGAATGCTATGATAGAAATTGTTGGAGTCCATGACCGTGTCGGTACGAGAAAATACAGAAGAAGAACATAACGAAAACCGAACCTGAAAGATAGGTCAGAGGTTGTGTCAATTATGGAAAATTTCTGCGCGCCTGTGTGGCAATATAGGCCAGGGACCCTTTAGTTACAGACTTCATGCCATGAAGGTAGGCATTGCTGGAGTGCGTAGCTTTTGGCTCCTTGTCCACCGAGCTCAGAGATGTAAAGACATGCTTGAAACCCTATGAAGAAAAACTGCATCGAGTGAGAACATTATTGTAAATATAATTAGCTTACGAAGATGAGTATCTCGCTCCTCAATAAACCCTTCCACGGATCTTCGGGATCATATATATAACCTGCATATAAAAACATGGGCCACTGGTCACCACGAACTGTGATTTCACCACTCTTGAGACCCTGCTTGGTCCTGGATTATGTTATGATAGTTAGCTGGTGGACGGCGGAAAAACTTACTCTGCATTCGACCAGTCGAGGTCTGCGGGGCAGAGCAGCACACCGGTCACTTCATGATTAAACCTGCGGTCAGATTTGATGTTTCGAGAGAGGGGCGGCATGACTACTTGTCCTCTGGGCACAAGCCATTCGAGGACAGCAGACTTGAGGGTCTTGGTATCATCACCTCGCGCACCAGATGCCCCTTTACCCAGCTGCAAGATGATAAGTATGTTAACCTTGAGGTATTAAAAACTTACCAATTCTCCCACGCAGATGATATCCTCCTCCTCGCCATTCGTCAGACGTTCTAGAAGACCGGGATAAGAGTCTACTAGTTCCATGAACACCCTGTGTTCCCAGTGAACACTAAAATTGAGAGTATTGTTAAGTGCTGGTGGCATGTAGTTGTCGCAATTCCACTCACTCTGCTGGATAATCCTCTACAGGAGCGTCCTGTAATTCCTCGAGCCGAAGTATACCTGAAGTCAGGAGGGCTGGATAGTTGCACAGCGCAAACACTGTCCGACCAAAATGTCGACCATGAAGAACAAGCGGATTCGATAAAGTCCTGATGAGGATGAGTTAGGGAAACGGTGATTGAACACTTGAAAGATCACTTACGCCTTTTTACGTGGACCCATGTGAAGCGCTGACCCACCACGCTTGCGCGAAGGCTCACAGGGTGGAGGATGATTCTCGTCGCTACTCATACTACGTTGAACTTAGCGGCTCTAATACCTGTAGGAAATGAGTCATTTTATATGTCCAGGCAGGCAATAACATGTGTGACAAAAAACCTGCCATCCGAGTGCCATTGATGTCGTAACGGGACAAACAACCGTGCCATCCGAGCGCCATCGATATATCGTAACGGGACAGACAACCCGCCATAGATATCGTAACAGGTAATTTTCTATAAACACCACCCTAGCTTGCATGGATGCTACATAAATCAATGGCATTTGTCACACCAACCATCAGCGTCAACAGCATTTGGATCTCGGATGTCCAGATCGCCCTCTCGGAAGCGTTCAAGGCAATGCGTTCACCTTAGTGGTGGTAATGTAATGCTAAAGTAAGTCTTCAGTATAGCATGAAGTACAAAGCTCATGAATTTACCTTCAGCTTCCAACTTTCCTTTATACACACGGGGATGGGCTGTGATAGTGGTGACTGGCATGGCACTGATTGCAAGTGAGTTGTGGTATTACGGAAGAGCAACTCAGAAACTAACCACGCTTCCTTCGAATTAATGGTTACAGAGGAACTCAGACCATGGGTGAGAATTCGGAGACAACGGACACTGGCAAACAATCCAATCGCGAAGCAGAATCTGAGCTGAGCCGAGTCAAGGAACAGCTAAGGAACGCGGACGATCATATAGCGTACCTTTTGGGTAGGGTGAGCATGTACAGGTACAGATGGCTAGCAGAGTACTACCGCGCCGAAAACCTCGAACTCCATATGCCCGATGGTGTCGATGTCCCAGACCTTGATCAAATTCGAGAAGATATTGCTTCTCCCAGCTTCATGCCAGACTTATCAGCCTGGGATGGTGAAGGTTCAGAAGTGGGAGAGCATCTTTGAGTCTAAGGAACGGTTGCAAGAAAAACATGGGGTGCAGTTGGGAGAGGACAATGGAGGCTGTTATGGGGCAGTAGATGATGCCGGCAAATACACAGAACGGGCTAGACTTCATGCTTTCAGAGACGAGAATTTTCGAAGTGTTGCTACGTACAAGACAGTACTACTTGCGACACAAGTAGAGTGCAATAAGTAGGCACCATAAAAACCAACGTACGCTGCATGCGCGACCATATCTGAAATCTGGGCGTGAATTACAATGATCCGACGAAGGTTAAACGATGCCCTTACCACTAGTGCTATTACTGGGCGGACAGTGCGACCCGCTTCCATGGCACACATTTTTGTTATGCAGTGAATACACCACATACTATTGTAGATCAAGTTAACCCCAAGGGCTTCTGTGCCTGCTATAGATATAAACAGCAGGACCCAAATATTTCGACTCGTTATACACATGTACAGTACTATAAAGCTAAACTTAGGGGGCGTCTATGCTAATGATAATACTAAGTCCATGTCTTCTGACTTGTACTATGTGAGCTGATGCTCCTAATAAATGGCGTGAGGATAAGGGAAATGAGAAAGCAGAAACGTTGAGGAGAGAAAGTGCTATTATAGTGAACGACGATAATTCAAACTCAGCCGGCATTCAGCGCCAGACCTTCAGTCACCAATCGGGTGTTGCCGGCTGGGTCTGAATATATAGTCATTCAGTATATCAACTGTGTCGCTCGCATAATAAATCCTTTTCCAACTCCCAAAGTATTACTTCAGAATGCGTGTGAATAAGTAGAGTAGTGTGTGTGACTCGTTTGGGAGATTCAAGTTTGGCTGGAGGCGAATGCCGCCTAGGCCTTGCATAATATTGTAGCGGCGGGCGGTACTTAGTATTGTTTCACCGCCCAATGTTTGAAATTACTGTATGCTACGTATACTACAGCGGGCGGGACTTGTAACAATTTATTTGGCAGAGACAAGTATACGCTCATACCACAATTCGCGCCACTGCGCCGTCAGTCCACAATGTCCACACTTCGCACCACAATTTCCAGAAGACAATGGTGCTGCACTGTGGGTCCGAGTCCACAATCTGTACCACTAACATGTAAGTATTAGCTAATCCACAATAGTGATTCACTATAAATGCTGACCTTGCGCAATGAACAGGTCTTCTTTCTTTTACCACTACCTCGATACCATATACTTCATAGATCACAGCGAACATAGACTACCGAATAGCTCTAAACATTGATTATAGTATGTAGTATTTGTAAGTTCGGTGTAACTCTGAAGTTAATTTTGTAAATCACAGATAACACATGCTGAAACGCGCTGGATCTAATGACGATGAACCTTCCCCGAAGCACCTCAGAACTGATCAAGGCGAGTCATAGCATAATCTTGTATCTCAAAACATTAATGAGAATACAGTGAATCTGACAGCACCGTCGGCACTGATGGATAATCGTGCATGGGAAATCATGGAACAGTACCTCACGACCACGATGACGTACCCAGAGATGGAGGACGCGTTTTCCATGTACCTCGGCGATCGGTACTCTCCAGATGACTGGGCGGAAGCCAGAGCCACATTATTCTCCGGTGAGGAGAACGACGAGGTTTCGTTGGCAAACCTTCTCCGCATGAAGGACAAATACCTGTCCCGGGTCTCCTCTGTGCCAACAGAAGGTTCTTCCGTGTCCAGATCTGCATCGAGGATGGACGGTGGCCTGTCAATCTCATGCGTTCGATGATTGCAACAACGGCGCAAAAAAGTAAGTACAATCTCATAACTACTAACAGCGTATACTAAAAAAACCACGTAGTCTCAAAATAGGTTTCTTCTTCTTGAGGCCTCAGAAGATGACGATGACGATGAAGATGACGATGAGAATCATGATGGAACGTCTGTGCGGTCGCCACCGATTATGCGATTGCCAGGAACGTCAGCGAAAGAGAGATTAGCTGCAACTATTGCAGACATGGTCACCAGGTTTGAAGAGAATTCGTCCAACTCATTACAAGGTTGCCAGGGCGTCACCTACAAAGACACCTCATTCTCTGGTGCAATCCTGTCCGCCTCACGCCAATTGCAGCCGGCCGAAAAAAGAATGTATTTGCTTTGTGTACAAAGTACGTCTATTGTGAATACCGTAGTATAGTGCTCATTGCATCATAGGAACATCCACTGAATACATCGCTGAACATCTTCGGAGGCAACAAATCCCTGTTACCGTCTCACCTTGGGTAGCAGGCCAGCTTTATGTGGTCACTGATTCCTTCAAGACCATTGTCAACTCAATTCCTGCCTCATATGGTCTCGCCTTCAAAGAGTGTGTTTGCATCACAGAGGCAGAACGTGAGGCAGTTGAACGTTCACGCTCCGAACTTCCAAACCAGGCGTGGGTGAGGATCAGGGGCGGCAAGTACAGGGGCGACATCGCTCAAGTCTTCAATCCTACTCTCCCGAATGGTTTTGTCGCAGTCTTAATTGCTTCATGGAACCTCCCCTATCCCATGCCTCAGAGATCTCGAGCGCTGCTCGAGCGATCTTGCCTTCCGAATTCCAAGGCGGTATCTGACATACTTCGTGATGGCGCAGTAATAGGATTGACTTACAAAGGAGAGAGTTACTATATGGGCCTCCTACTCAAAAACTTCCCCCGCGATCGTCTAGAATTAGTCACCTCCCCTCACATTGATGATATTCATCTGTATCTGGAATCTGGATGGGACAAGCCATTCCTGAAGAAAACTGTCCTGGCATTTTCCGCTCAGTTCTTGCGTGTAGGGGATTGTGTGAGGGTCGTCCAAGGCTCTCTTCGTGGAGAGCTCAGCAAGGTCGTTTCGACTGACCATACTTGCAATTCTGTTGGTTTGGAATTGACCTTCGATGATGGAGGTATAGAAGACATAGAACTTCAACTCCAGGACATAGAGCGCATCTTCCGGGTCGGCGACCCTGTTAGAGTCGTAGCTGGTTCGTTCTTGGGTTTAGAAGGACACATCCTCCGAATGGATGAGGACATTTTTCACATTTGTCAAGCGGTCTCCAAGGAAGAGGTAAAGGTCTTTCTAATTCGAAAAAAAAACCAAATTGTCTAACACTTCGTGGATAGGTGGAACTTTCAAAGTACTACTTAGATCGGCGTCCTTTGGATCATGCGGTGCCATCACAACTACCAACACAACAATATTTCGAGCCTCCCCCCGACTCCGAATCTATTGAAATTGGGGATAACATACGAGTTGGGGACGGACCACATGCGGGAAAGTTTGGCATCGTGACCTGGATTACTAGTGGATCGACTCATCTGTGGTTCCGCGATGTCTGCACTGAGGACGATACGGAGTCCAGTGGTGGACTATCGAGTATTTCAGTTCCCACAGCATTTGTTCAGCGGACGAACCTCACCAACACACTTCAATACACGAAGGAAAGGGGTTATGACGTCAGGCCAGGAGACATCGTGAGTGTTGTCCGTGGGCCAGAATATCAAGCGAAAGGGTTCGTGCATAGCGTCGACTTTCCAAACGCTCGCTTGACCCTGGTATCTGACGGTGACCGCTCGCTCGTAAGTACTCTTCATCTCCACTCAAGCACCTCTGACTTGTAACAGGTCGATGTTCCAATAAGATTCGTGGCAAAAATTCGCAATGCCAGCTTGGATGCGTTTCGCAACGATATTGGCCAAGAATTTTTCATTATTGGGGGCAACCAGAAGGGCTACCGAGCCACACTGTACAATCTCACCTCTGAGAATTGCACCATTGCTGTGCATGGGCAGCGGTGCACCACGCTTAAAGTCCAAGATGTTGTTACCAAGTGAATGGCATGTCTCTTTTTGAGCTGATTTCAAAGACTAACTACTGTCAAGGTATGGAATGAGGCTAAACGGGGAGATGCTCGAAGGCACCGAGTTCACCTCGTTCTGTGACATGCGGAAATGATCGTTCCAGGCACTACCACCTCGAAGCATCACCCCGCCTGTCGAAGATGTTCCCGCTTCCACCATAGATCCCACCCCATCGCTATCTAGCGCGTGGTCCACTTGGTTCGCAAGGCCAGAGAACACTGATATGACGCATAACCCAACGTCGAGCGTCAATCCCAGCCCATCGACAAACGACCCCTGGACTGTTGATAAGCAAGACATCCAAGATAGCAATGATGCCAGAATGTGCAAACTGCAAGACAGCAGTAAGTCCTTGATGGAGGCATCAGAATATCTACTTATTTCATTACAGCCCCAATCCCTTGGTTAATGGGCAAGGAGTTTGCCTCGAAGCTCTTCACATATCATGCGGTGTTGAAGGTCTCCCCGAAATTCGAGGGAGGATGGCTAGCCAAGCGATTTGTATCAACCGCTTGTCCTGACCCCTTCTGTGGAGAGAACGGACCCGCACCTGAGGGTTGTGTCGCAATATTCTGCACATCTAATCACACGGGTGGCAAACTCCAACACCGTCATATCCCTGCCCAGGATCTCAGCCCGGCCTCACCACGCAAAAAATACCAACAGTGCCTTGTTCTGGACGGGGCTCATTGTGGACTTATTATAACTATATCGAAGTGTAGCTCTGCGAACTGTACTGTCGAGTACATTGTTGCGGGTACCGTTACCTCAACTCTACGTTTTGATCAGATTTGTCTAGTGGAACCCTCAAAACATATGATAAAATAGTCTATGCTGTACTTTACATGAATCTAGTTGTTCGGGACATCATTCGATTTTGGCCAACAATGTTTTTCATACATGCCCCACGATGTACGTACGATATAAAAACAATCCATATGTAAAGCAAAACCATATGTACTATGTATATACTAGACAAAGATCAATTGCTCATGGCTGATGTACATCTCAGTGCATGTCACCACCATCTCCGTATCTAAGGGATCAAATGCATCTGACGGAGGCGATGAAAGTGATTACGCAGGATGCTCACCATCACAATAGAGTGATGCAGGTCTCCAGCCTGACAGCACAACCAACTGCACTGCCATCTGTGCGATCATCCTTGAATTCTGTTGCGCGTCGATTGCTGAGTCAAGCTGCTTACTCAAAAAACTGACAAGAAAAGTTGGTTTTATTGACGTGACCACCTGCCCGAATGCAGCGATGAACCTGGAGCCACTGGCATGTCGTTTGCAAACAACGCGTCCGGTTTTCATCACGTCTACATCTCTCGTCACCCACTCTTTGCCTTTTTCTCATTTCTCATCCGTCGAAGGCGAGCGCATCAGCGCCAACGCAAGATGTCACAGACCGCTTCTGGCAGCATTGTGAAGTCTCACACCCATGCTTCAATGACCTTCGTCCGTGCAGCCTCCAGACCTCTGCTCGCTCGCGCAGGGAACACAGTTGTAGCTCGGAATTTTCGACTTACTCTGCATGCTACTGTATATGTAGACTGTTTTACTATGCACTGTCAATATTAATGAGCCCGCTTGAGCCAAATTTGTGGAGATATGTTGTGGAAAATGATCGAGCGTGCCCGCTGACCTTGTACGCGTGAAACACCGGTGCTAGTGCTCTCAGCCACCCATAAAATGTCAAGATTTTACCATAAAATAAAGTGTGCGCCGTACTTTACCACTACTTTCCCCTTCTTTTCTTGTAAAATCTGCTGTGCAGCGCGACCAAAAATCAGTTTTCTCCCTCCCTTCACCTGGAAATTCACTCCGAAGTTACCCTTACATTCAAACTTCTATATTCGTTACAACTCTGACAGCTCATAGACTCGGAGGAGTGTATGGCCAACGTTTCAGATGCACCAACATGCCTCTTGCGCTCAGGCCCAGGGGTGCTGCCTAACAAGGCAGTTCTGTGGGCGTGATGGTTCGTCACGCTTGTGCTTGTGCTCTCCCCAAACGCACATTAATGATCTTATGGATGCTGATGAGTCTTTTATCTCCACTGCATATCTCAAGCTCAGTGTGTCTTTGTTTGATCGGGGGTTTTTTTTTTCCGTGCTGAGCATTTGACAACAGTTGATGCACTCTCCTTGCCCAAGACAGCAACTATATCAAAGTATTCCACCAGCAGCACCTCACCGCTGCTAGCGCAAAGTATGTTTGTCACTTAATTCTGTATTCGTCTTTTGATTTTATAGCTTGACTCAGATACACGCGCCGAGTGATGTGTTGCTTGCTATCACACGCAGTCACTTATACAGTGCCTGAAGCTCACATATCCATCATGTCCTCTGTTGAGGAAGTATCAGACAGGTCCCTCCTGTATGTCGTCAATCTACTCAGAAGGCACAAACTGCTGACTTCCCCCCCCTCTTTCTTAGTCCGAGTTCGGACTGCCTAACTATAATTTTCGTTCTCTTTCTTCAGCTGATAAAAGTCACCTGTGGTTGGCTTCCGTTGATGTCCTGCCTCTGTGTGACTTCGTTTGGCAGACATTCAGTGAATACTATGGTGGCCCTGCAGCATATGGCGAGGCCAGTGACGCTGCATCCTCAGCAAGGTTGTGGTCTGCCTTGACAATCAGGCAGACTTGTCTCTTTGTAGTGTCTGCACTCACGTTGATCCACACTCGTATGGGGCGATCAGTGTCTTTCGGATCCAGATACTGGATGCTGTGGGCTCCTACCTTGCTACTGGGGCTTACATCTATTGCACTATCTGGCGTTATCGCTGGGTCAGATGTCCCAAGCTTCTTCATTGAACTCATGGCATATTCCTCCACCATTGACTGGTTTGATCTGCCCACGCCTGCGATCAGCGACACGTTGATTCCGCCAGTTCCACCCTTGCCTCCTTGAAATGTTTAGAGTGATGCGATCACTGGGTGGATGCCCGTGGCAGAACTGTACCCAGCGTGTTACTCGATTATTTGCTGTATCACTACAGTCAACTGGTCCCTGTCTATGTATGTATGAATGTTGATTTGTCCGATCCTGATTTACAAATTCAGGGTACAAACCGTCATAACCAAAGCTCAGTTTACCACCTTCGGGCCTGTTCGGTACCACCTCATGTTTTCACTAACTGAAAATAGCTGCCATGCCTGAGATTCAAGTCTTCTAATCTAAGACAAGTGTTTACCAGCCACTGATCGTTATGACGGCTGCCAGTAGATTCTATGGGCCACATGGCAGCCTCAGGTAACGAAGCGCTTAAAGTTCCATTTACTGGCGTGCTATTTTCCTTGTCCTCGTTCTTTCCAATTCCCCAGTCTTCTTAACACATAGCGCGAACGTCCTCCTGGTACAAGTTCTTTTGTGCGCGACACTCAGTGAAGTCCATCATGGAAACTGTGTACCCTTCTCCGATGGACAATACCAGGTGTGTTAACTGTAGTCATTTTTTCATGAATGGTACCGATTTTCAGGAAGAATGCCCTCTGATATTGATTCACCTGCTTCAATACCTCACTTTCCTCAACTCGGGTCTGATTGCCAGAGCGACTATCATAGGTAATATCTGTCATCTACCCGCCATCAGCACTAACTGACACCACGATAGTCAATTAGCGCCTGAATATTACAGCGTTGAAATTTCCAGTACAACGCTCTTATCTGACTATTTTTCGACAGTAAAATATTTTCAGACATCGAAATGATCCAATTACCGAAAGTCGGGTGGCTCTCGCTTGATGACCACTTTTGGCTTCAGATTATTGCCGATGACGGTAAGATGGAAAAAACAAGCGTAGAGGGTCGTGGCTCTCTACGCTGGCAACACAAGTTCACATTGTATGTATGTTCATGCGTTCTAAACGTTGTTCATAAACCTCGAGTTAGCAATGTGCCGAAGTCATCCGTACTTTCCTTTCGGCTGTATGCTCGGCGCTATGTTCACGAAAATAAATTCATAGGCAAGATGAAAAGATGCGTTGACACACTAGTGACACATCCTGACGGTAGTGCGGCTCTTTCTCCTTCCTCAATGAGCTCATAGCTGAGCATTTCAAACAGTTGTCTTCAGGGGTTGGCATAACCCTGAGCATACTGAGCATATGGATGATCTCGAATGCACATCCCTGATATGCAGGATCACGAAAAGAAATCTCTCTCCTGAAAAGGCGGTCGCGTCAGCGGCAAAGACTCAGCTACGTATCTCTAGTCCATAAAGTGACAGACTCCCTTTCTTGAGTACTCATATTTACCTCTCAGATATCATCGTTCACCACCTTCCAAGGATTAGGCTCGTATCCCTGGATGATCACTTCTTCGTACAGATTGAGGTAGATGACAAGATAACCAGTGTCACAAAGGTACAAAGAGGACATTCACTACAATGGGAGAACGAGTATCGTTGGTGAGCACAGCCCTTTGATTATTTTCTTGTCTATACTGAACAGCTTTTGTGGCCCAGTGACTACCGAAAGGATTCTCGAATCCAACTCAAGGTCTTCGCGCATCGCCGTGTTCACAAGGATCAATTTGTAGGTGTAATCAGTGATAAGGTAGAGTCTTTGCTGTGGCGGGGTTGTCAGTTGCATTACTTTGTTGTTCGACGGCCACTCATCTGCATATCCCAGTTATCAGGCGACAGATTTCAGAGATCGATCAGTTCGGAAAAGAGCACCCACTTCCTGCAAGCATGGAGTTTCGAATTGCATCCTTAGCGTCAACTGCTTCGGATGGCTCTCAGCCTGTGGATGTCAAACCTGACGTCCTGGATGGTAGGGGGGTCGCGCACACAGTAGCCTGAGACCTTGGCAATCCATCCACCTTCATTGTTAACTAGCACTATTCATGTGCCAGAGACAGCCTTACTGTTGTTCCAAGTTTATGCCCGACATCACATTCACAGTGACGAGTACATTGGAATGGCAAATGGTCAAATTGGTGCATTTCTGCAGAGCTCTGGATGTACGGCATCACAATTTTGCGCTGTTTGCGATCGTTTACCTCCGTTTACAGGCTGTGATATGCAGCTCGTCGTTTTCGACAATCAGAGCCAAAGAAATCTGGAGACAAAGCTTTTGGTTCGGATGACGCGAAGTTTATCCTCTCATGGAAATGGTGGAGGTTCTATGTGTTTGTCGTTGAGACAGTCTAAGGATTGTAGCCCACAGCAGCATGTTGACGATGCTCTTCGTGCTGTTACGGCGATGACACCGCTCACACAGAAGGGAGGTGTGCAGGGAGATACTGAGCCACTCTCCGTGCAAGACCTAAAAGTTTTTGTTGCTGACGCTGCAGATGCATTCCAGCTCCTCTTGTCGCGGATCACTACTTTTGTTAAAATAGCTCGCGTTTTCGCAGAGGTATGGCCAGAGCTTGACCTTAAGCACCTTGGAGCTGATTCGTTTATTTCCATATATTAGGCTCATCCGTACACCAAGATGGCACTCATGGTCCTGACTGCAGGCCATGAGGTTTGTATTCCCACATTGAGCTTTTGTTGCAAACTCATCGAATGTGTAGGTTATACAACGGCAGCTCGCTCGTGATGATAGCATTTGACAATTAGCGTTCATCATGTGTGAGAGCTATGGCCTAGTATCAAATGCCCCAGATTTGAGCAATTTCCATGGTCAAGCGGAGACCGTAAACTTGCTTGCTCGTCAAACAATAGAGTGTGCATATTTTATTCGTGACTATGCCATTCATAAAAGTGGATGTAAGCTATCGAGATCAAGCATGATACAGTCCTTCGAATTAACAGTTATCCAGGGAAGCATGGTATTACCAATGTGTTCTCGAACATCGATTCTACCATCCAGGATTATGAAAACGCCTTCAGAAAAATCAGGACAGCTCTGGAGTAAAAAGTTGTTATCAACACTCAACTGGTCGTTTTTCGCATACATGATGCCTTGAAAGACCTTGGTAAGTGGTTCTTTGGTATCGGAGGGCAGCATTGCTTATCAAGTTCAGCTGCCAAAGTAGATCTTGACGCCCTGCCTTACGCGACTGGCGCTTCGTACCATGCACAGAGGAGTTGCAGTACGCCACTGGAGGAAAACCATGTCGCTGAGATTTCAGACTGGGTAAATGGCAATAGCAGTGAAGCAATCTATCTGCTCATCGGGCCTTGCGGATCCGAGACTAGCATAGTTGCCCATGCTGTAGCTCGCCAATTCGACAACATATCTCGTCTAGGATCGTCATACTGTCTTGACAGAACGCATCAAGATCAGAGAAAGCCCACCAATCTTTTTAGCATGATCGCTCGCGATCTTGCAGATCACGACCCGGAGTTCATGGCTTGTCTCTGGGACAGGGTGAAACGGCGGGCAATAGGCTCTTCCCCACATATTCCCATGCAGTTCGACTTCATCCTCGCTCCGGCGCAACAGCTGATGAGCTTGGGTCCTGTGCTTGTTATAATTGATGCCCTTGACGCATACTCGGCTTTGCTGAACGGGGCTTAGCCCTCAGCACACACTACATCATCCCGTTGACGACCTGTGGCGATAACCACCAAGCTGCACAAACAGATGTCTGTCTGCTTGATCGACGGTCTTGCTCATTTTGCAAGAGCATAAGACAATCTTCAATTTGATGCAGCCTGAACTGCAAGTCATCGTAGAAGTGATTACTGCGTACCAGTACAATAACAAGAAACGGCAGACCAGAGGACTTCCCACCCTTATGACATGACTATTCCCTGCATCACTATAGTTGGCACACGACCCACCTTCTATCTAGTCCCTGTCACTCAAGAACTCAGCGTTGCAGTTGTGACTCGCCAATACCCCGAAGTTCCAACTAAGGTCATGAAGTGTGTCACTTTTTTATGGTACAACCATCGATCCAGTGAAGGCATGGAGACACCAGAGTATAAGCGGGTTGTTTGTCGCATTCAAAGACCTTGCGAAGGAATATTGGTAGAAATTCCTTGTCTGACTGACGTCGTGTGTGTACCTTTAAAAATTCTTCCGTCCGGAATTTGATCAGAGTCCTCCAGCTTTCCAATATCCGTGATCCTGCTGCAATAATTAGTTTCTTCATCCGGCTGGTGTATGTGGTACTAGTTACATTTATGTTATATACAAAGACTATTGTACGAGTGTATACCTAAGATACCGACGATCAATCCAACTGCACTTCTCAATGGGCTAAATTTACACAACTTCCTGTGTGCATGCTAAAGTTGGCATCAGGCAAATGTCGAGTTCCCTTTTCTGTCTTATTTTACTTGAGAAACTGGCAAATGCACTTAAGGGGATTAAGGAGGTTCAATTTTGACTTAATGGACTGATTTGCAAGTTTGCGAAGGTGGTCTAAGGCGAAGTTCAAGTTGTTTCATATGGTTACTATGGTACATGCGTGAGTCAGAGTGGAACATCAAAGGGGCTCGGGTGGAGCACGCACATGGAGTCGACGCGGATTGGTTCCGCGGGATTAAACACCTGGTCCTTATAATTACAATAATATCAGTGCTAATTTACGCCTGCTTGGGCGGTTGTGGTGTGGTGTGTTGTGTCATTAGCCAAAAGCAGAAATGCTTGCTCTTCCGGGTGCTGCCGGCTGAGTTTTATTATTCAAAGTCAATCACTTTATAAACCCGCAGTGATTGTTGCACTTAATCTTTTTCCATCCATCCCTTCCCTCCATACAAGTAGATTAGTATGTCACAATAGTAGTACCTAGTGTTGTAAATCGTATATCGAATGCTTGTACGGTGTATCTCGAAGGCTCTGTAGTCGTTGTGCAGCCCTAGCCTTAAATCAAGCTTTTAAAGCTACGAAATTGTAATAATGAACGAGCGCTAATGTGACATTGGATATATAGAGTATACCCCTGGTACCAGTTCACATGTACTGGCGCCGTGCCCCAATGAATCAACGGCGAAGCACGCCAGACTGACGGTGAAGCGCGCCAGACTGACAGTGAGACGACCTTCCGGCCCATCTGAAACTATCTGATGGAATGTTCAGATTACATCCCTAGTCATCCGATCTCACATCACGACACGACAGCGCAAATGGTGTGGGGCTACCTTAGTACTTTATTGTCGTGATCTAATTGCTAATTAATCTACTATCATATCTGTACCCCAGGGCTGCCACATCACAACCAATATCAATAGGGACATGTCTGCCCATGTCCATGGAGTCACCGTGGTGGAAACTTGAAGAGCTGTTCATCATCTGAAAGTGATGAGCATATGAGGATATGCGTAATTGTGAATAGATACCTCTCCGCGGATAATACACTGCAGGTACGTAGACTCTCCCAAAAAACTTCTCAACATTTACTAATAGGAAGATGAGCCCATCTGCATGATCTTGATGTGCAAGAAACCCACTTACGCATATACCCGCAAGTGCTGGTCGCACATTCGGCAGTGTACTCCCCTTGAGAAATCCCTGTGGCACGCCGAAATACTGAGGTCTCGACATATCTGCCACCCATGGCGCAAAGGCAGCATGGGTAACAAAATACATGTTCCTCACGATAAGTCACAAATTGTGAAGGGTGTATCTTCTGCCCGTATTGGTCGGCTGGCCTGTAGCCAGTGTACTCATGAGTGACCAACAGCTTTTCATGCTAGCAAGACCTTTACCATTGAAAGGTTGTCAGTTCCCCCGTTTGAGTGTGGTAATGCAATATGCCATGGCGGCAAATAAGGATTGCGACCAGCATCTTCAGGACTCTTGGGTTGACTTCGAATTCTGGAGGTTCGAGTGTGGAGCATTCAGAAGACGGTGAAGACGGTGCGGACATTTCACGCGGTACAGATAGAATATGTCTGATTTGTAAATGCAAGGTTTATATAGCTATGTGGTCATGTCACTTCATTCTCGGTCAATCTCTGCGCCATTGTATTCCTGGCAGTGCCACGCCAAAACCCTGCCATTCCGCATCGCCAAATCACGCTATTCGGTTGCACAATTGCAAAGTTGCGCTGTTCGGCTGCCATTATGCCATTGAATTTTCCCCTTAAATTCTCCGGCGACAGACTTCTCGGCCATCCCTCTATGTCAACCCCCGGTTACACCTGCATATGCAAGCGTACATTCTCAACGCAGAACCACTTCAGTCAACATCAACGATCATGCTCCCACACAAAAAAACGCCTCTCTTCGGCTATATCCTCGTTGAAGGAGTTCGTAAGCCGCAGGAAAAGGATGCGCACGTTAAATGATGCTGGGCCTGGAACGATCAATGAATTGCCTAATCGATCGGCCAATTCGCCCGTGATCCACTTGGCATCAGGGGAAGTCAATGCGTCCAATGCCACCATTGCTCCACCCGATTCAACGTGTTCTTCTGTAGCAGGGATCATCACCGGTGACTGTGAAGTAGAAGAAATTGAAGATGAAGAAGATTTAAGTTTGGCACAGTGCCGACTGAGACGTCAGAATCGCCAAATGCCAAAGCAATTTAGAGACGTACTTCCTGTGCCTCCACCTACTGTGCCAGCGGAAGTCCGCGAGCTACCTCCGGCAGCTGTTGGTGAAGTCGTCACATCTGACGCAAGCTCAGCCTTACTGTCGCGCAGCATGTTCCGCACGCCCCCCAATATCTTCGGGCTAGTGCGGCAATACTTCTCATCCACACTGCCATCCCACGATCCGGACGAGTATGTCACTTTGGCAGACCTCTCCTTTATACCTGGCAGCTCTCCAGTCGATGAAGTGCCAAACCCACCTGCTGCTTTGGGCAGCGACACTCAGTACCATCCCTATCCAAACCGATCTTCGTTCAAACTCGGTGATTGGTACTGGAACCAGGGGGTGCAAAAGTCTCAAAGGGACTTCGTGAAACTAGTAGATATCTTGGGTGACAGTACCTTTAGCTGTGACGACGTGAGCTCCACGCACTGGAAGAACATCAATTCCCAACTGGGCCTCAACGAGTATGATGAGGAAGACGGAGTAGAGTGGGAAGACAAGGATGCTGGTTGGCAAAGAACGCCGGTGTCCATCAATGTGCCCTTTTCTCATACCACTGACACACCAGGGCCTCGGGTCTACCAAGCCGCTGATTTATATCATCGCTCACTCGTGTCTGTTATACGGGAAAAGATTGCCAATGCTCGAGACAGCAAGCTTTTCCATTACGAGCCGTACGAGCTGTGTTGGCATCCTCCCCACCTTGACGCTGAAGTCCCCATATACGGAGACTTGTACACGTGCCCGGCTTTCCATGAAGCCCACAGCAAACTCCAAGAATTGCCCAGGGAACCTGGCTGTGATTTGCCCCGAGTCGTGGCTGGTCTGATGTTCTGGTCTGATGCTACTCAACTGACATCTTTTGGCAACGCCAAGCTGTTGTTACGCCGAGTGTAACGAGAGGAACAAAGCCAAACAATCTACGACAAGGGAACAGCCCTTGAAGTCTACGACAAGGGAACAGCCCTTGAAGTCTAGTCAAAGAGAAGTAAGGATCCGAAGAGGAATCCTAAGTCGAGTCAGAAGAGTCAAGAGGAAATCTGCGTAGGTCAAGCTGAAGAATCAGCAGTGACCTAGAGGCAGTATTTATACAATAAGAATGCTGTGTATGGGTACAGGGTACGAGTAATAATAGTACTACATGCACGTATGGTGAGGACGAGGCAGTACGAACCTAAATAGATGAAACAGGGGTTGCATGTGTTATAAGCATGTATCAAGGGAAAAAGAAGTATCAAAGGAAAAAGAAGTGCACAACACGGCGACCGTAACAGCTGTGGCCTACTTATATGTACTTCGGTAACGAGTCCAAGTACCGCCGCTGCAAGCCGTCGTGCAACTTAAGCAACCACGTCGCATACTTCGAGACGGTATGCCTTCCCACAATGTTCCAATACTAATTGCTTAACCCTGCACTGTCAGCTCCCTGACTTGTTCAAAGATTTCATAGGTGGCAAAGGCATGAGCTGTGAGTGTGCGACCCACTGCCACAGGGAACTGTTTCACGAGCAATGGAAGATATTACTGGACGACGAGTTCCTGGAGGCGTACAAGCATGGCATCGTCATTCATTGCTGTGACAGCATTACACGAAGATTCTACCCTAGAATCTTTACATATTCAGCAGATTATCCTGAAAAGTACGTGAACTCGTCGTGCTCTTCACTGTCAATTCTAATTTTACCAGAGTGCTTATAGCTACTGTTCGAAATCTTGGAGGCTGTCCATGCCTGCATTGCCTCATACCTAAGGAACGCATCCAGAACATGGGGATGCCTCAGGATAGGCAACAGCGCGAGACTCTGGTTTGAACTGACGAGGGAAGACGGACTCAAGTAAGCACTGCTCGTTCGTTAATCTACAAACACAACTTGGCAGTAGGGAGTGCAGCCGTGGAGCGTATTCTGAAGCCTCAGTCCTGGGTTCCTACATCGGTGAGGCTTGAGTATCCATCATCGACAATCGCTAACCAACCCATAGAATTCATTCTTAGATCGCCTTGGTCCGCTGGGATTCAATATTTTCAAAGTGCTTGTAGTTGATCTCTTGCACGAGTTTGAGCTCGGCGTTTGGAAGATGCTTTTTATTCATTTGTTGCGAATTGTCGCAGCGCATGACAAAACACTTATCCACGAGTTGGACAGGAGGTATGTGACATGATCGCGTCACCCATTCAGCTGACTTCCCCACCACAAGATACAGGCAAATTCCTACCTTCGGCTCAGCAACTATCCAAAAATTTTCAGCTAACTCTTCGGACATGAAACGCATGGCGGCTCGAAACTTCAAAGATCTCCTCCAGGTATGACATTGTTTCCATTGAAGTCAGGATGGGGCCTGATGCAATCTAAGTGCTCTATTCCTGTCTTCGATGGCCTTCTCCCCAAACCGCACAATCAAGTTGTTCTGGAGATGCTATTTACCATGTCGCATTGGCACGGACTAGCCAAGCTCCACATGCATTCTGAGTTGACCTTAGAAATCATGGACAACGTCACTTCTGCAGTTGGCAGACAGTTTCGTGCTTTCAAAGCTACTGTTTGCTCATCTTACGAGACACACAAACTTCGCCAGGAAGTCGAAGCTCGCACTCGCCGTGCCGCAAAGCAAGCGGCAAAACAGGCGGGAGCGCAGAAGGACAAGGAAAGCGCTCGGGTCTTAGAACAAAAGGAGGCACTGGAGTCACAGATATCATCCAATAACGTGCAGCATATGAAAGTATTCAACTTCAACACTTACAAATTTCATGCTTTGGGCGACTATGTGTCTACAATCCGTCAGTATGGCACAACTGATTCGTACAGCACCGAACCGGTCTGTCCTATGACATTTACTCTCTGTGCTTGACTCACCAACTGATCCAGGGTGAACTTGAACATCGTTCTCCTAAGGGCAGATACCATCGCACAGATCGCAAACTTTTTGTGAAACAGCTGACCCGGATCGAACGTCGTCAGGCTCGGATTCGTCGTATCGGCGACAAAGTTCATCGCCCTCACGTCGAAATCGCCAAATTAGCACGAAGCCCGCACGTCCACCACCACATTGGTGGTACACAGAAGTACCCTGTGCACATAGGAACGTACTTGGTCACCCATGAAGGTGACCCGGCAATCAAGGTTAGTTTATTCATACTCACGCACATGCGCTCTAACATGGCGCTGCAGAATTTTGTTCTGAAGCTCAAGGATCATCTATTGCGTCGAATTCAGAATTCCAAAGATGTGCCATCTTCGGGAGAAGAATACAACACTAATACAATTATCATCAAGGACGATTGTATGTATCGCCACAACATCGCCAGGTTCAACTACACCACCTACGACGTTCGCAGAGCTCAAGACGTTCTCAACCCACAAACGTCCCACTGCAATATCATGGTTCTCAGCAATGACAACAATATGGAGCACGGAGATAATAGATTCATCTACAGTAAGGTATTGGGGATATACCATGTTAATATCATTTACATCGGAAGCGGCATGATCGACTACACTCCACGACGAATGGAGTTTATATGGGTTCGCTGGTACGAGCCTGTAGTTCAGGCGTCCGGCTGGGAATCCTCGACCTTAGATCGAGTTAGATTTCCGCCGATGAACGCTGAAAACTCATTCGACTTCATTGACCCCATGGACGTCCTAAGGGGCTGCCATATCATACCTTGTTTCGCGGGGCGCAGGAGACATCCCAATGGATCGGGGGTCTCCGCGTGTGCAGGAGACAAGAACGATTGGCTTGAATACTACGTGAATCGGTGAGTGGGTTAGGGGAATGATGTACAAAGAATTGACAACGAGCTTATGAATTCAGGTTCGTTGACCGCGACATGCTTATGCGCTTCCACTTCGGTCTGGGAGTAGGGCATGTATATTCTCACCATCGCTCTACGCAGGCCGAAGCACAAGAAGGCAGTGCAGTACGGGCTGCTGCTACTCGTGATCAACACACAACGGACAAGACCATCAACGATGTTGAAGTTGTCGATGAAGAAGCAGATGAAGAAGCAAATGAATATGAAGACGAAGAAGACGGTACCAACGGTGGGCTAACCCTCAAGCAGCGCTTTAGTTCTAGTGACGAATCATTGTTATCTCAATTTGGACGGATGTATGGAAGCGAAATCGAAGTAGATTACGAAAATTAGAGGTTGGCCATGCGGCAGGAACTTACTGTGCCACCACGATGGCGCATATAATACCCGCCCACGACCGCCAAATGGCACTGCAATGGTGCAATTATCTCATGTCTAATGTGACACATATGCATGTAATAAACGGTGAACCCTGCGATGGCGCGCGGATAGTTATGAAGGCATGTAAATACTTCTAAAGAGTTGTCGTTTCCTCAAAATCTTAACAACAATGTCATTCATCTCAGATACCCACGAATACCACGCAGATATGAGTCCACCAGCCCAGAATATTGCATGCTACATGTATTCGAACCACCTGGGTACAGTGCTGCCGTATTATGTGTGTCTTTCTGCCTTGTCCACTAGACCACTAACTCAAGTGTTTCTTCAGGGACCTCTCTTGAGTTCATCTGAAATAATGACCTTCGTTGGGTACACCGCGATCGGGCTGCAGCCAATGCTATACCCAGTATATGTAAGCATTTCTATTCCTTGATAGTTTTTTTTTGGTGTCTTATTGCAGCCCCCAGTGCCCAGTCTCATGTCTTGAAGCCGTATGTCGACTATCTTTGTGGGCATTGTATACTGATCAGCTCTACAGGTGAAACATCATATCATACTCTCTGCGTATTTGCAGACCGCATGCATCCATATTTCTGCATTCAAGGCAGATCAAAGCACCGACGTCCCGATCTACACCTTGGTGGTCAGTTGAATCTGAACCAATCCTCGCCATCCCACTAATTAGCCTTGTAGGGCGCTCCTTCTTCCGCAATCATAGATCTGCCTCCCAGGTGGACCAGGCAGGGCCACAACACTCGCACTCACATTGTTTATGATTGCTGCATAAGTTCACATTGCAAGTTTAGTTCTATCTCTCTTGACAATATCATAGGCTCCATCCAATAGTCAAACTGTCGTTTTTTGGGCCAAACATCCATTGGGGTATAATGCGCATACCTTACAAATTTCTGAACCCCAAGATATGTTAGAAGCGTATTCTTCCACTTCGCTAAATGATTCTTCGCTCCTGAACTCCTGGATCATGTCCAATCTCAACACAATATCGGAGGACAATAGTGATGTTCTTGCCCATGAGAGCTATGGAACACCTAATCCTTACTCTACCCACTCTGTGTCTCATGCCGAAGACGAAGTGTGTGTCGCCAGTAACAAATTGCATCACGCCGACGCGCCTCCCGCATCCGAGGAGGACACTAGCACCCTGCAGGGCATCATGATGGTATACCCGAAATGGCGGTTGGTCCTAGCTTATTTGCGGCTTTTGATTAGAGTTGCAATTCTCAGGGGGGAGTCTGGTAACCCTCATGCCATCACCAGAACTTTGGCCACGACGAAAAACGCGTTCATTAGCCGCCTCTATGCTGAGAGTCTCGTTCGGGCAAACACATCTGTCGAGGAGTTGGAAATGGGTCAGAAGCTCGTTCATGTAATATGCTCTGCTCATACTGATTACTTTTCAGTGGTTTCTACTAAGGACGGCAGGATCATAACCGAGCGCGAGGTCTTGATTATGGTAAGTATGTTTGTTCCTTATTTCTAATACTTGTCTCATCTCGAATAGGCTATCCCGTGGATATCCCACTTAATTTATGACACTAGGCGCATATCATGGGAGGCGATCAGTCATCCTCAGACCGGCTTTGGGATGAGCGGCATTTACAGTATCGCACTCAAAGTTAGGCTTGAATTTTTGCTAGACCACTTCTTGCCACCACATTCCACCCTTCTTCCAATTGATGTGAGTGTTTTGAATTAACTTATGATGTAAATTTTTATCATGCTTCACAGCAAAACGGAATTGTATGGTTCCTTCGCACGAAGTTTGCTAAAGCACTCCTCTGGCATGTCGTTTTTAGGACCACTAGGTCGAATGGTGTTCGAATTCATTCGACCCCTACCGTACCACTGGTTGTCACTGATCTTGCGCCTGATGCGTTTAAAAATGCCCCCAACCTACCAATCAACACCCTCGCCTTTGTGGAATCTTTTGTCAGTGTGCCTACTCTGCAAGCCTTTCGTTTTTAAAACTGTCTTATTGCATTAGTGTTACGGCGCGCTGGTCCGACTCCTGAAGAAGGTCGTGGAAACGCTCCCCAATGCTCCCTTCATCCGGGTTTATCCGAAAGAGGCTCAAATTCACGACCAAGCCATTGAGACAATCAGCATGCTACTGCAACAGCACGACGACGCAGGACTGGCTTCGTTCCAGGTCCACATGCTCCATTTGTGTAACCTTGCGTGAGTTCGCTTTCTAAGAGATCATTTCTATGTTACCAGCTAATGGCAATGTTTCATGCAGCGTGGATGATGTTGAACGGGTTGTCCGCCAGTAAATTTGCCATTCATATCTTGTCCGTGCCTGCTCTAACATGTACCACTTGTATTTGTAATTTGTGATATCGCTTTGTTCCGGTGTTTTCCTAAACTCCCATTTTACACAACCATCGAGACCAATCAGTTGATGAGTGCCTCATCTTGAGATAAGCTCCAAGGAAACGTGTAAAATGTGTGCATAATTTTTTCTTTTAAATTAATTCTTTTGCTGACATCATGTTTAGAGTTTGATTGCCATTTTCCACCATCCTGCCTGGAACAGGTTTGGCGGATTACCAAGCTATGGCGGACGATGGCGGATATGGCGAACAAACTTTAAAAAACTACAAGTAGGCAAATGAATCGTAGGTTGTCATTAGGCAATCATGTGAATATCCTGTGAGCCTTTTGCTACCCACACCAGCTTCAACATGTTGAGGGTTTGGCCGATCCCAACGTGTTATCCTACGTTCGTTGCCTCGAAAAACCAATTTCTCGGAATTGAGCACGACGAGAATGCTCTGAAATCTTGGCTTCAAAAATGTGGTCCCGAAATTGTCAGTGCTTCTACATGTTTTCGTGTTTTTTCTAATAATTTCACCTCCAGCTTTCAGATGCCCTCTTTGACACAACTGCTGTGTTGTTTGGATTAGTCGACTCGCATGATCTTACAGGTCTCCTCCAAGTAGCTCTTGAGGAGGTCGAGACACAAATACCTCTCCAGCAAGAAGAGGAGAACTGCTCGGTATTCCTTCAGCGAGGAGGGCGTTTTTTTATGGAGCAGAGAATGTATCACGCTCAAATAGAAGTCTCATTGTTCAGTAAAGCTACTGCGAACTTGTGCAAAGAGCTGAACACTAGAAGTCAGCCAGGTGAACTACGTCATTGAAATAATGATTTCCGACACTCAATTTATTCCTAGTTTCGTGGCGTTTTGGCCCAAATTTGCCGCTCCTCGCGGTGAGCACTGTTGGGTATGTGGGAATATGCCCACCTCCTAGCTCGCTCGATTTCAAGTGCTTCGGACCTACAAAGGCCTCGGAGAAGGCTGCTCATGACAAATGTCATGCCTGGCTTCTCGCGTCATCTAAATCTCAAAACACTTCACAAGTTGCTTCTAATGCCAGCACCCCTCCCGACTCTCCTCATCTTCGAGAATCCTTCCTAAGGGTGAGTGTGTACTATATTCCAAGGGACCTGGTGTTCTAATGTTGAATAGCGCGATGACCAACTTTTCTCCCTGCCTCGTTCGATGAAAGATTGGGTCAATAATACGACATATCGTGCATACATAAACGCATCCTTTGCAGAAACCAACGAGCCCCTAGGTATCGAAAATAAACAGAGGTTCACCCGAAAGGAGTACAAATCACCAGATGCGCTCATGTCTATTCTCCATATTCTGGACTTGAAGATGCAGCGCGCACAGGCCGAAGCAGATATGTTTTCCGAAGCCATTGAATGCACTGCTGAGATCGAGTTCACTGATGATGGTGGGTTTGCAGCTTTGCTTCAGTTATATCACACTAAGATGATTATAGGTTTGTCTTCTGGTTCGGGAACTACTACAACATATGATTCGCGTTCACCTGATGATTGGTTTGATGACTGGTTTTCGACTTCATCTGCACCTTCTAATGCATCTGATTCTGACATGCTGTGACACTCAACTTTAGTTTGTAGCCATCTACCCTCCCAAGTCGAAGTTGGTCCGCCGTGACTTTTGCTTTTGTATCGGTGTTCCACGAAATTCGGATGTACGCTCGGGTTGATTTATGTTATTTCTACTACTCTTGTTCTACTATATTTTTATTTGACAAGCGATCTGAATATGAAATGCTAGTGGTGATGTACATGTTCATTGCTTATCGGATGATCTGCGACTCGGAGTCCTGAGTTGCAATGTCTTTGATGTGCTGTACAAAAAAGCAGTAAGAGAATGATGTCAATATGGTCGACATTGTAAGTATCTACCCCCCCCCCCCCCCCCAAATACTTCATTGCTTATACTCCCCTCAGTGCTGGCGCACTAGCCTACATTCAAATCTTACGAGCCCGCTATGCAACACCCCGCTCACGGAATGTTCATCAACCAGACAAATCAGTCGAGGAACACGTCTGCGAACCGGAAAAGCCGCCAGTCCTTTCCAGCCGAAGGTGAACATGTTCCAGCTTTGAAATACGTCCAAAAGCTAGATCCCTACCAGGAAGGTATGCCAACGTTACATCATCCTTTTATTCAGAGCCTCGCCCATACTATCGTTGATATTCCGGTCACTTTGATCGTTCAACTGGTGTTCGCTGTGGTACTCTGCTTCCTAGTCAGGTTGCAACATTCTGCCGCACAGTTTTGTAAGTTTCTCAAGCCGTTTGCTCTTCACTTTAATACTCACCCTGCTGCACAACAGTATTTTTTACCTTTTCATCTTTTTAATGTCGCAAACCATGAAATCATTCTTCAGAGCTATCGCTGCAAGCTTTAAAATTCATCCTAGCGCAATAGTTCTTAGCGGTATCTTCGTTCTCTTGATATCGCTCTACAGTGGGTACACAATTCCTTGGCCAACTGCACCGAGAGGCTTGTGGTGGATCATGTGGTTGAACGTGCGTAATCCCTGTCATACTGATGGACGGACGACTGACCCGATGGCTCGACAAGCTTGACCTCCACCTTCGATCGGGCACGATTCAAAGCGATGCGAGTGACCATAGTGCGATATTCAGGTGTATGAGGAGCGATTTTGTCCAGCATAGCAGAAGCTGCAACTGACGAGCCACCATCTATGCACTTCCATCCATAGTGGTCATCCTGATCGTCGAAGTCCGCACCCAGAATAATATACTCGGTAAAGCTTGGTCAAAGAAGTCGCTGGGGCTAATACAAACGTAAGCAGAAATTCGCGAGTTAAAGCACGTCGTACGCAATATTTGTCTCTAGCCATTGAATAGTATAATAATCAAGCTGCCTAATGATCATTTAACACAGACAATAGAGAATTGTGGGGCATCGACTCACATGTACGTGCGCAAGTATTCTCTGATTGAGCAGTCGTCTACTTCCATGAGTTTTTTGAAACCCTGTTCAAAGTCTTCCCTCTACAGGGTCTCACCTCTCACGTACATCATCGAGGGCCTCCTTGGTCAAGGTTCGTAAATGATTTCTTATAATCGTATTCCATCTTAGTTCCTCGTAGCTATTGGCAGTGCAGCTGTTGTCTGCTCCTCCACGGAACTAGTCTCCGTCAACCCGCCAAAGGGTCTGACGTGCAGCAAGTACATGGATCCCTTCATCAAATTGGTTTCATGGAACTTGGCTTCGAGTGAGCGTGCCATGTTGGTGTATCTCTTCAAGTGCTCCATCTCCTGTCGCAATTTATTGTACTGCTCTGTAATCAGTACACACCATTATAATATATTGGCAAACTTAGTTTAACGTAGTCAATGTTTGTCAAGTTTTGTAGAGGCTGGCCATGTTTGGGATGGCCAGACAGGAAAGTGTAAGCAGACGGTCACAATCACAGTTTTTGCAGCTTCTATACAATTTAGATAAGATATATCCCATCATTTAAAAAATGTATCAATGGATTATAAGTCTACTGAAAATGTGGTGAACTGCAGCCATTCAAATACAGTGCATGGACGGCCCAGCTATCACACTGTTGTCTTCTTCTAAGATGGAGATCACGGTGATATTTCTCTTGCATAGTCATACCTTGTTTCGTATATCTGTGACACCACGACAATAGTATGTAAGCCTTTTTAAGGCTAAAACATGACCCGCAATAACGTGTTCTGATTACCAATTCTGTCTGGTCATATCAAGTTCGGGTCAATTTTCCTGATGAACGACATGAGGATCTGTGGTCGATGTCACCACCAAAAGGAAGAGAGAAGATTGTTTGCACCGAGTCGGGTTGCGACTTGAACCCGAGTCAGTCGGGGCGAAGCTAACTTGGATAGGTCACATGTCACAAGGGCCTACGAAGCTGCGAAGTTAAGTGTGACATGGTCACACCCGAAAGGGCGCGAAGCTACGGTCGTAACTCTACAGTATGAAGCATATAAATAACAAACTAACTTTATGTACAGTTAGCATATATCATCGAGGTTGGGGCAGCATATTAACGCACTGTCGCTCGTTGCCTGAATTATGCACTTAGCAGATTCAAGCATCACCGGCTAGCATCACAACCCACATGCTGCTGAACGTCAATGCTGAGGGAAATTTTGTTGACGGCACAATGACAAGCTATGATTGCAAAGGACAATCACGCTTACACGACTTGGTACTGGGTTATGGATGCTTGGCGCTCTTGGTTTGTAGGCAGTGTTGGTCCAATGGAGTCCAGCCATATAAAGTTTTTTCTGATGCTGGCATCAATTCAGTGATTTTGGAGCTAGTACAAACAATCAGACATTACATTACATCGTCATTGGTCCTCGACTAGGTGACAGTAGTCGCTCCCAACAATTAAATCTTTCTTTGCCATGGTAGGTGGGTGTTGTAGTACGCGCCATCTCGGCGGTAAGCTGACAGATCAACCAGACTAGATTGTCACAATTGTGCATTTGGCGGATTCCATCCAATGGAGTCCGGCCATATAAAGCTATTTCTGATGCTGGCATCAATTCAGTGATTTTGGAGCAAGGACAAACAATCGGAGATTACATTACATTGTCATTGGTCCTCGACTAGGTGACAGTAGTCGCTCCCAACAATTAAATCTTTCTTTATCATGGTAGATGGGTGTTGCAGTACACGCCATCTTGGTGGTAAGCTGACAGGTCAACACAACCAGATTGTCACCAATTGTGTATTTGGCGGATTCCATCCAACTAAGTCCGGGTATTCAAAGCATTCTCATGTGGGATGTAATTGTGATAGGTATTATGCAGATTATAGATAAGACAAAGCTAGCTAAGAATTTATCGTTTTCGGGTCAGTTGCCTGATGTACTCAGATGAGTCAATGGAGTAAAGGATGTATTAAACATAAATTCGCACTTAACACCCTAAAAGTCTTGGCAGGTTACTTCGAGCGTTGGCTTGGTAAATACGCATATAGCCGATGTCATTGAGTGTTGAAGAAGAGTGTAATATTTTCAGAATACGGGTAGTAACAAGGAGAGATGATAGAGGAACTCGTGCGCAACACGGAAAATTGAAATGCCGGAAAGTGCTACATCTATATGAACGAAGCGTACAACATGTATCCATCCTAATAACTTCTGTAGGTACTATGTAAAAATGCGCAAGCTGCATTATGACAGTATGGAGCGGGCGGAAGAGAAATCGCGGGGAGTGGTTTCTATACAGACCCACACAGCCCGCTTCCTCATTCGGAGTAAGTCTGCATCGTCTGCGGGACATCCGAATCCATCATCACAAGCAGCCCTGGGCCCTTGCATTTCCAGCTCCGCGTCCAGTAATCGAAGGTTGTTCGCGTTCACATTTCTGGAGCAATTGTAACATGAGAAATTCCGTAGGCTGCGCAGCATTGCTGGAGGGTTTTCTTCGGTGTGTTCCCAGTTTGCAAGGTCGGTGCCGGTAGAGACGCGCAACGTGAAAAGAGCCAGAACGATGCTAACATAAAGGGTATGCTTCAACTGGACGCCTGCTGTCAGGTGTATGGCCACATACGATTGAGAGAGCTGCCAGATATGTAGATCATGTATGGAAAGTACCCAGGCACCTGCACAAGTATAAATCCAATACACTAACGACAAAGAATTGGTTAATAAAGCCCACCGTCTGCAAATCCTCCCTGACTAGCTGCAAGTTCAAGTTCGCAGGAGCAGCTTCAAGTAGGATCCTTCCAGACCTGCGTGCTAGAGCGCAAACATACATCAGGGATGAGAACGAGATGAAGAAAAAAGATATCGACTAACTAAGGGGAATTGCGCTGCCAAAGATGATGAAACTAATCATCATCGATACAGCCGGGTCAGCGTAGAATCGAGAAGGTGCTGTGGCCTTCCAGATGATGATGGCGGAAATGATGACACCGATATCTGCAAACTACTTCAGTCACTTTGTCCATCTGGAGCGGGACACGTCAGTACTGTTAACAGCATCACCAAGGAGATGGATTAGAACACCAAGGGCCCCAAGGTTAGTTTGAGAAGCTGCCGTTGGTAAGTTGGTATGGTTATGAAGGGTATGCTGAGAAGAATTTTAAGTACAAGTACCAGCAACTATATAAACAAGAAACTGAGCTCACCAGACTGCCTTGAACAGCCTGAAGAGGAAATAGTTGTAAGCTCAACGTCACCGTCAGTCAGTTTTCTCCGCATTGAGTCGAGCTGCCATGTGAATGCCCGCCGTGATCTGCACGATTGTCATATAAATCTCTTACATACTCAGTAAAAGAATTGAAAGATACCTTGGATGACAATGGCGCTCACGACGTTCAAGGCGAAACCCACACAACCAACAATTAAGACATATACAGGCTGATCGACAGGCTGCACATCGACAAATCTCTCTATAGCCTGGAGGAAGATCGAGAACGCCTGGGCCAAAAGGAAAACACCATTAAAAAATGCGCCTATACCACATAAGGATTAGAGCAAATGCGATGATGAATGGACTGACCCACTAGCTCGCCTCTATGGAATGCGTAGCTAAATTGTGGGGTCTAAAAGATGGTATAAAGGTAACGAAGTGTTCAAGTTGGTGAGGGTAGCGCACTCAGAAAAGCAGCAAAACATACCCTTTTACCTTTCTCCTGGAGCTGGCGGGTCAAGGGTAGTCAGCAGGTCTATATAGGGAGCCAAGAAAATGGCTGACCACGAGCGGCCAAAAAGGCGAGTGCACTGAAGACGTGGAGTAAGTTATTAAAAAGATGTTACTGTTACCACTATAGACTGACTAGGCGACGATATCCTGCAAGTTAGCTATACAGTGAGGAAAGGCGCCCACAACAACGGCGGACGGCCCTACATTTAAGTAGTGAAACTATGAGACGCAAAGACTCCATTAAAACTGGGAACATGCGCAATAGATTCTTTATATGAACCTACAGCATCTGCGATTAGGGCGAGACTCTTGGCGCGGAAGCCAACTGTAAGGAGAGAAGTTGGTCTGATGAGCTCGAAAGGACAAAATGTTGGCCTAACTTACTTGCTATCTCAGTGACAAAGAATAGAACACTGATGACGAGGAACAATGCTTAGTTTGGTGGTGATCTTCATGGATCCAGTCACGGTGGTTGAACGTTGAACTTACGAACACGCAACCGCAGCACAACCATGCAGTTTGAAATTTGTTCCATGATCGCATCGTGCCTCCGAAGGTCCACTGCCTTCTCCATGTCAAGTCTGAGTCAGATAGTGCAGATAAGCTGGACGGACCTCTGGGCAGGGTTTACATAACAACAAACTCAGAGTAATAAGCTTCCGATAAGCGGCAAAACTACTTAAGCTTGACTTAAGCATTGGACCATGATAAGTACATCCTAGGTCCAACATACTTTCGTACAATCATGTTATCATCAATGTCCCATGTTCCAAATTCGCATCTTCCTCAGAGTGTCCTCGAAGTCCGTTCGGACGCTGTCGTAAGGCCAGCGTCGAGCGAAGTCAAGGTGTCCTGCGGTGGCTGTGTCGCTACTGACACAGGCGTATGTTCCTCCAGCAGCGGCGAAAAAGAGAAAACGTCTTGCTCTGGAAAAGACAAACAGAAAGACTCATGCTGCAGTAGTGGGCAGATCGAGCCAGCGGGTTTGGCATGCGGCAGTGAGGAGAAGAGCGGATGCTGTAGTAATGGAGAGCGTGTGGCCTCGTGCTGCAGTTTGGGAGATGATGAGAACTGTAGTGGCGAGGTGAGTAGCCAGAAAGCAGATAACATCGATGATGGTAAGTTCCCCGCCCGGACCATCGCTCTCTGAATATCTGAAGCTCATATTTGTTGTCCATGTTCGACAGATTCTGCTTGCATGTGCTGCATCGATGTGCTCGTCAATGAACCTGGTCTCCAGGGTGAGGCTTGAACTGATCAACCCATGCCTTCAGTTCCTGATACTATTGCTCTGATCTTATGTACAGTGCCCATCCGCACCCCGGACCATAATTCTGCCTTCTCAGGCCATTTGAGCGACTCAGTTCGCGCCCCACTGGTCGTCCATCCTACATCCTCTTCTCCCAACAATCTCGCCAGCGCCGCGATCACTTATCTTGAAGCTTACACCAGCACCCTTCGTGCGTGCTGCAAAGCCCTTGAGAAATACTGTTGTCGTCGCTCCTGCTGCTTCGTCCCACATCCTGCCGGCTCGCTGAGTCCCTCATCCTCAGCCCCTTTCACCCTGCTCTCGCAGCGCTCAGGGAGTGGCCGATCTCCCCAACCTGAAATAACTCAAGTTACAGCAGTGACCGGCGATAGTGGCAACACCAAATCTGGGGAGAAGCTTCAACTGGAGGTGCGCGGCATGGACTGTGCCGACTGTGTGGTAAAGGTTGGACGCGCTGTAGCGCAGCTTCCCTCAGTCACTCCTATAAATGTGGACTACTTCAGTGGTCTTGCTGAGTTGCAGTATGACGCCGAGACTATCACTCCCGCCGCCATAATCGCATATGTCGCGCGTGCCACCGGTTTTAGTATCAAGGCCTTGACTGCGACCTCCAGGAGCGGGGCGGCTGCCATCGTCACCCTACCCCTCTCATTCTCGATCATGCCGCCTCCTGAGGCCTTTGATGGTTTCAATACGCATTTTAGCCCAAATTCTCACATCATCGAAGTTTCATTTCCCGTCCATACAGACTCTCCCCACCGACCTCGTGACATTCTTGAGCAATTCAAGGCCTTTGGTGCTGAGCTCGTTCCTGCCGGTTCCGACGGGCACCGTGACATGGCGACCCACGACCTCATCCGTGTAGGTGTCCGTACAATCATTTGTGCCGTCCTCTCCATTCCTGTGCTTGTACTCGCTTGGGCCAACCTCCCTTACCGACCAGTCCTCTACGGTTCCATCTCTGTCGGGTTCACCACACTCATCCAGTGGGTCGCATTTCCGATCGTTTCGTCGGCCTGTCGTTCTATTATCTATCTTCATCAAGCCGATATGAGTGTTCTCGTTGCTATCAGTACCCTTACCGCCTACATCTTTTCCGTTGTCTCCTATGCGTTCGAGGTCGCAGGCAGGCCCTTTTCTGCCCCCTTCTTTGAGACCAGCGCTCTCCTCGTCACCCTCATCTTTCTTGGACGCACCGTCTCCGCTGCTACGCGTCGGTCGACAGGCTCTGCCCTTCGAGAGCTCCACAGGCTCCAGCCGACTGATGTCATCCTCCTCTCAGATGAGAAGGTACCGCCTCAAAGTCTAGATTCTTGTCTGATTCACTATGGAGATATCATTCGCATCCCTCCTGAGACTCGAATCGCGACTGACGGGCTTGTCGTCGGCGGTTCGAGCGACGCGGACGAATCGTCTGTCACAGGCGAAAGTGTTGCTGTACCTAAGCACAAGGGCAGTCGTGTTATCGCTGGCACGCTCAACCTCGGCGGCACGCTCGACGTTCAGGTCACCCAGCTCATCCATGAAAACTCGCTCTCTCGTATCACAGCCCTCGTCAAGCAGGCCCAGTCGTCACGTTCCCCTGTCCAGGACCTTGCCAACAAGCTTTCAGCCATAATTCTTCCCATAGCAGCCTTATCCGCTTGTATTGCATTCATCGTCTGGGTTATTGTCGGCCGCTATGTTCATCATTACTCGGCAACTTCATCCTGTGTCGAAGCTCTCACGTATGCAATTGCCGTTCTCGTCGTCAGCTGTCCTTGTGCTATTGGTCTCGCTGTAAGTTTGTTCTTCGTTTCCGCCCTGCAGTCTGTACTCACTCTCGTTGCGTTGGTGTAGATACCTATGGTCATTTCTGTTGCGATCCGCATCGGTATACGTGAAGGCGTACTCTTTCGTTCAGCTGACGCGCTGCAGAGGGCTCATGACATCAATGTCATAGCATTCGACAAGACCGGCACACTCACTCAGGGCTACTTTACGACGGAACGTGTTGATATTCTAGTCGAAGGTGCAGAGCAGATTATCAACGCGCTAGTCAAAGACAACAAACACCCGATCTCTCAAGGTGTTCACCGCTACCTCACTGCTCGCCTGTCTGCAGAGCCACAACACCGTGGAGGCACTGTTACGGACATTGTCTCACTCCCAGGCAAGGGGATCAAAGCCTCGGTTTGTGGGTTTCCTCTCCTTGGTGGAAGTCCCACTTTCACCGGCGCTTGCTCTCACCCACTTTCCTCGGAACTTCAGTCATCGGGCCTTACCCTCTTCACTGTCACACTCGCTGGTCAAGCAATCGCGTTCTTCGGTCTTGCTGATACGCCGCGACCTGATGCGAATGCCCTTGTAGTGGAGCTCACCCATCGCGGCAAGGATGTCATGATATTTAGCGGCGACACACAAGCTGCGGTGCACCATCTTGCACATTCTATCGGCATCCCCCTCGACAAAGCTTTTGCCGCATACAGTCCTGAGGATAAGGACGCCGCGATCGTCGCATTGCAGGCCAAGGGTCAACGGGTCTGTTTTATCGGTGATGGCACCAACGATGGGCCAGCTCTTTCTCGTGCTGATGTTGCACTTGCCATTGCAGCAGGCTCAGATGTGGCACTTACCGCTGCTGGAGCTGTGCTTCTAGGCTCAGATCTCCGTCGTGGCGTTCTTTCTCTGCTCGATATTGCAACAGCGGCGCGGACGCATGCATACTGGGCCCTCGCGTGGTGCATCTTTTACAACGTCTTTGCGATCCTTCTCGCATCAGGCGTGCTCGTCAAGGTTCGTATCGAGCCCCGCTGGGCTGGGATTGGTGAAGTAGTTAGTATTCTCCCTGTAGTTGCCATTGGATTTGGGCTTGACGTTCGCTGGGCGTGGAGGAGATCGCGCCTTGGAATGCGTGGTTACAATTAAAGCACATGCATATCCGTTCCCACTTATACTTGAAGATTTCATAATCTCAACCCCTACTGCCATATCTCATGTATCTCGAGCAGATGTCGATATATAAAATGTGTATTATTGGTATCAAAATGAATCACTATTGTCAAATAGCTTCATCATGAATTTGGTATCTTGCCTACGGTGGTGTACTTTTGCCGGTGGTAGAGTAATGGCAACGTCCGTAATTCCTCATTCTCGAGTTGACCCTCTGGCTCTGAGATATCCTCCACCCTCAAAACGCGTGCGATGAATAGCTCCGAAGCTAACCCACTACCGCCCTCTACTTGCTCCACCTCCGCTTCCCATTCATCCATGCGGGAACGCAACCATCGTGTATCACTCAAGGGCAACGACCGACCGACCACAGCGCAAGAAAGCGCGCCTAAAGCACCTTTGATAACCGGGAGACCATCCGCGGACGGCATCCACTGCACATCCGAATCTACGAACGGGAATGGGTGCAGGTCTGGACTAGAGAACAGTCGTGCAATATGTGGTTGCGCAGCAGAGAGGATATTGATGACCATGTGAGATGATATCTCTGTCTGGGGTTTTGCTGCATGGGCATTCAGAGCCAGTGCCATTCGTGATGGGACGCGGAGGGAGAACGCGACGAGCGGATGTGGATCGAGCGCAATGGACGTGAATGATGACAATGTAGCGCCATGAAATTTTGATTTTTCTTGTACAGACGAATTACTGTGTTGCACAGTTTCATGGTCTGGTAGGGTAGACGTGACTACCGCTACAGGCTGGGCTGTCTCTCGGAGGAGCTTGCGTAGTGACTGTTTAATGAGCTTTGATTGCGCAGACGGCGCAGAGCTGTAGTTTCGGAGTAGGCTGTGGTTCAGATGATGCGTTGCACGGACAGCGCTCGTGCATGGCTGTAGCATACCAGCATACTGATGTGCAACATATAAAAGCTACCAAAATATCAATAACATTGGTGGGAATTGTTGACTAATGCATATATATTAATACTTTCTCCATGATTTTCGTTGTCGTTCGACCAATATACCTGGATCTGTGTTTCTGAAGTCGGACACAGCGGTACTACGAGCGTGCTATAGAGCGCAGTCCTGGATCTTGACTAGCAACATAAAAAGGACAAAGTTTAATGTTACACGTGAGGCGTTTTGTCAGTCAAGGCAGCAACAGAATGACCTGGTACATAGTCGAGTGTGGAAAACTAACAACTCGGGAATAAGTTAATCCCTGAATCAGTCAGTGACACTGATCTAGGATTTGACTGATTCTGCATTTAGGCTGTCTTCAACGTGCGGTTCGGACGGCAGGTGACACTTAAGATGGGGGTAGTTTAAGACGTTTCCATCAAGGAGTTATTAGAAGAAACGACTGTCTTCCTCTTATAGGTCTAGCTATGTAGGGGAGGCTATTTATTTCTAGCCCTTCGGCAGCGCAATTGAATGTACCGGGCGCCTAACGTTATCTCCCTGCACAGCGGCGGGCGGGCGTACCTGACGCGGACCCGTCGTCCGGCGTTTTCTCAGTATCTGGGAAAGCCTCCTTTTCCCACATCCCTGGCACAAATGGCTCTTAAGGCTACCAGATGTGACGAAATAGACACTTCGTTGTGGTTCTCTCTGATGGTGTTTGTTCCGCCTACATGTCCTGGGCCGTTATCCGATAGGAATAAATCGCTAGCATTCACATCGTACTATGTAGGATGAATACGGTATGCAGTCGGTTCTATTATAAGTACTTGCGGCGATTAGTGATTTGGCAACAGACATAATAACACAGCTTCTCCCGCCTAATGATAAAACCCCCAGCAGGCAGCTAAGTACCCACCCTTCACGATGAACGCTGTATCCAAGGCTGGTTTCTTGGTCTCTCGCTCTCTGGCCTCGGAAACATATGGCGTCTTTTATATGGCTTCGCTGATGTGTGTTGCGTTTTGGGCTATACTGTGTTTGCAAACGTGAGTGGACAATCAACATGGGGATTCTTGATTTTATTCCTTCAATGAATCATTGTCAAAACAGGTTTTGGTACTTTGCAAGGTACACTTGGAGCTTATCACTTTTGTCCTCGTATTAACGCTATTTACGTAGCTATGAAAGTGACAGGAAATCACTCAAATTTCTGGTCCGTCAGATAGCGTGACTACAAAGGCTGGCACTGACATCTCGACAGGTCGTATTTCTATGGTGACATACACAGTACTACAAGCTATCCCATTCTGTTTCTAAATTGTGTATAGGGTGATCAGCACAGTGCAGACATATGTTAACGTGTATGGCGGTTAGTTCTGATGTTTCTCAAGTGTCACTGGCTACTTAAACTGCCTATAGTATGGGCCTACACGATCAACCACTTCGGCAACTATTCATTTCTGGCGCAAATTGTTCTGTACGTATTGCCTTCACTGAATATTGTCTTCAATATTGAGGATCACGCCGTTCCTCTAGTCCATATGATGTGAGCAGCATAGTCATTCATATCAGCTCGTTTTAGGACCCATTCTTCGTATTTTTTTTAGGTCCAGTTTATTTTTGCAGTAGGTCTCGAGTTCATCCTTGATACCCAGAATATTCAGGGACTCATATGCTATAGGCTATATCCACAGTAACAGTCCAGGCATTCTTTGTTTTCAGAATATGTCGGCGTAAGTTTGAAACACATACTGTCCCTTTACACTTGACTTATTTGTGCAGTCAGCGGAAATAAACTGTGGATGGTGGCCATCGTATGGGTATGTACAATTGATGGATGGCTACTTGATCTCATGATTATTGATCTTATCCAGGCTCCGTTGGCGACTTTTCAGATTGTTGCCGCTTTCGTTATTGTCGTCAAAAGGTGAGGAGCCTGACTACCTGTGCTCTTGTGCTACATTGAATTCTGACGTTGCCCTCGAAGTTGTCTATCCAACGACATACTATACCTCTGGGCACCCGTGCCAAAAGTGATCGTCTTTTCTTTTTAAACAAAGACTCCATCATTGAACTGTTTGCTGAAGAACCTCGCGATCGCCTACCTCTCAGTTTCCCTCTTCGTCGACATAGCTATTGCAATATCTATGTTTGAGCTATTGCGTCGGCATAAGGAGAAAACGAAAGTTCGAAGGTAGTCTTTGTGTTCCCTATCGCCCTACCAAGCTTCGCGCTTATGGGTTCACTTCCACAGCACGTTGAAAATTATCCAGCGACTCATGCTCCTGGCTGTCCTAAATATGATATGGACAACGTTATTTGCTATTTGCGACATGATCACAGTAAGTCTCCTCCCCTCGGTAAGGTCAACCAAGCTGACTACAGACCCATGTCGGGCAGTTCATTTCCCGCCAGGGAGAGGACTTCTACATTCTCTTTGATATGTCTATCGGCCCTTTGTACTGCATCACCCTACTTGCGAACCTTAACATGAGGGCGTCCCTCAGGGAGCGGCAATCGGCAGTGGACATAGACTTGACGACGTTTGATGCAGTTGAACCCCAGCCTTTCCCTCTGAGGCTGGAAAATCATACTAAAGGCTCTTCGCAGAGTGGGTCGCGTCTTAGCTCGGAACTGGCAGCATGATCTTGGATTGCCATGCTCGTTCATTTGATGTTCGTTTATATAACGTATCTTGCATCATCCTGTACCTTCTTTGATTGTATGTTAGACATGACCAGCTTCACGAATGATGGGTTACATAGATTGCGAGCCTTGCTGAGTAATACATGTGCAAACCGGAGAAGATCAAGAAATTTATATTATAGTTATTGATCCTGCCCAAGATCCAAGTGCTATTCTCCCCGTGGTTTCTGAGACAGCGCATACTGTAATGTCATCTTTCGGCTCACCATCAGTCCCGGTTGCTCAAACGAATCAAATCAAGACCAACCTCGTAAGGGTAGATCATGAACCACTTGGCCGTTGATCAGCCTTGGCCTTTCTAAGTTGTCATTTGTCTGTAGTGAATCAGTACTCCAGACTTGGCCTTCTCCTATCGTATTGCTAACATTTTCAGGGTTTGTGAATGCCACGACGCTGCGGTTCGTGCTGGTCCTAGACCTTGCTACCCAGACCCCGCGTCTTCCGTGGTCTCCCAATGCCCAAACTGATACAAACGTTCTTGTGTCCGGTATAGCCCCAAACGCGGCTGGATGTGGGGGCGGAAAATCTTCAGGCAGTGGCGCCGTGATAAATTGTGGTGAAGTAATTGCCATGGGTCGGAATCCCAGAGGCGAGACCGACAATAATGACGAGGGACGCACTGTTAACTTCACATGAAAATGAAATATTCCATGAAAGAGATCATTTGCAAGCGCGGATAGCGCATAAATTTCGGATTCGTCGTCGTCGATACACGTATTCCTCGTGAGAGATACACGACGATAGGTCATCGTGTGTGGGAATCTGAATATGAGTTGGGGAAGAGTATCGGAACGCTCTCCAACTCCAGAAGTTATATGCGCGGGAAGAGGGTATGCTTCAATGGTATGCATTCTAAAAACGAGGATATACGGCCCGCAAATTCGCATGGCGGTGATACCATTCCACTACAAAGAAGACACAATTTCAAATGAATAGGTCATTCAAATTGACCAAACTCACTAAATCTCCGGGATCATTAGCGCGAAGGGCCACTGTAGCTTGAGTTTTAGTTCTCCAGTTTACAACATCGAAGGATGAAACCGTGTTAGAAAGCAACGCGAGTTCCAAGTCGGCATCAATCGCTCTGATGACTTGTGGTGGGAAAAGTGAGAATTCTCCTTGAGTGACCAGACGTGGAGAACCTGATCCTGAGGAACTACCAGGATCGAGAGAGATGGTTAACACTCTCGCAGCAATGCTAGAAAATGAAATTCATTGAGGCTAGAGACGTATAAACAAACGGAAACTGACAGTTCAGTATGCGTCAATACGATGGCGAGCACAGAACCAGCTGCGTTCAAATGATATGCGCAAGGATACCAGGTCGAGGAAGCATAGGTGACGACAACCTCTGTGGCGAAAGGTGCGAAAACATCACTGATTTTCCACAAGTTGATTTTTCCCTCAGATCCCAAGGCCAGTAAATAGTGGCCGAAGACAAAAGCTAAATGTCGGATACGAGGAATTGAGTTCTCAACGTCGTCTGAATCATATCGGTCCTTGACGAGGAAAGAATCCTTTCGCGGCAGCAGCCACGCCTGCTCGACGTGCACTGCAGTTTTGATCAGGTGTTCCAACTGCAAACTCGACAATTTTGCAATGTCCGACTCAGAAAGCGGTCGCGGGAAGACATGGGGTATCTGAGACAACAAACTGAGCCATAAGCTGCGGTCATAGGTGAATTGAGACACGGATGTGCACGTCTGCAATGCCTGGCTTTAGTTCACGCCTGTGCGCACAAGGAATAAAAGGGTGCCTTGCGCAGAGAAAAGATCGTATCCACATCTAAGAAGCTGGCAATTTGAAGCTGAAGCTCGACAGGGAGATTCTGCATCTCTGGGGGCGACTCGGAGTTAAGTAACTGAAGGAATAAGAGTGGCTGTGCAACGTGTGCGAATTATGCATGTCACTACTTACAATGTCACTATGAATGAATGAATGAATGAATGAATGAATCTATGGGTCGAGAAGTTGTCCATGCTAGCTGTGATCATAACTGTGAACTAAGTCTGGTAGTAAGTGATTGCGTGCAACTGGACCAATTAGTAGTGAACACCAAGACATCGAAGTTGTTCGTGAAAATTAATATTATGTGGCCATGCAAGGGATAGTCAGCGACAGTGCAGTGTTACTGCGACGAGGATGAGTCGGACGTTTGACTGAGAAGCCAATGGTAAGTGTCCTGGGACGGTTGGCATGCCTGCGAGTCATCCGAATCCTCAGCTTCGGAAGCGCCAGGTATAAGATTTTTACGCCACCCGTCCGACGTGGCACTGCAGAAGGGGACACATGTTTCGAATGAGGACAAGTGAAGGGGAAAGCAAACGAAGGAAGCACCTTGTAACTGATCTTGATCTAGCAATTTGAAGAGGAAATTTATTTGAAGTTGTGGCTCCGGAAAATCCTAGAGTGGGGTGCGGACGAAGTACAGTCGGAGCTTTCGACCTATGTGGTCGCGGAGTGGATTCTTCGTCAATCTCAGGAACGGGTTTTAGAGGAGCATCGCCGACGTCCACATCTGTGTCACGATTGTTGCCTTTGAGATTCCTCAACCGCCGGGTGCGATATACTGCAGCATCAGAGAGTTGGCCAATGTCGTCGGCACTAGGAGTTGCATGTGTGGATAACCGTCTGATTTGCTGTTCATTTTCTTCCATAATATCTACGGCGCTGTCATCAGAAACCTGCATATTAGACAAAACAGACTGGGCAGAGGCGGTCCGGTACATCATCCTACTGCCCGTCCTTGAGCGTGTAGATCGCCGACTCGTCAAGCTATCCACAGACATGTTGTCGGTCTCGGAATCCGTAGCTGTTCTTGACCCAGCCTTAGAAGCGTTTTTGATCGGCCTGCGATGGGTTTCCGACTCGCTCGCTTCGCTAACCTCGCGGGAGGTATACCCTGCAAGTTTCTTCGATTTCTTCAGTTGCTCTGCCCGCTGGCGCGCTTTCTCTTTCCTTTCCATCTGCGCTGTGGACCTGCGCTTCGCTTGTTCCTCCTTCCACATCTGCTCCTCAATCTTCTCCTCTTCCTCGAGCTCCAACCTTCTGGCTTTGGCGCGTTCCATAACAATGCGATCCGCGACGCCCTCGTCATCGTCATCATCAGCATCAATTGCCGCGCCCTTACCAGAGCCGGTATCAGGGAACATGGCAACGCCGTACTGCGAGCTTTCACGGAGTGTCACAATTGCCTCGTCCCTGTCGAGATGAAGGTCTTGTATGATAAGTCCTACTGCAGCTTCGGGAACCAGTACGAGCTGAATGAACTCCGCAGGTGTGAGTGGAGCTATTGAAGAAGCGTCAAATGATGAAAAGGGGAAGAGGTTGTAGAGCGTTTGGTGAATGATCAACAAGCCGAGTTCACCGTAGCTAGGGCATCGTTTAGCATGAGTATATGTACGAGAATCGAATGCACTTACTATCCAGGCTGAGTCTTCTCGAAGCTGGCAAACTGGCCCTTCACACCAGTGACAGTTCGACTGCCTCGTTTCTTGATTTCCTTCTTGAGTTCTCTCCAGAAGACACTTCGTGCTCGGGGACCCCTGGCGTCGTCATCCACGGAGTCCTCATTGTCACTGCGGTTGTCAGCGTCGATGATTATAGCCTCAAGCGCGCCTTTCATCCTCTCAATCCTCTTGGGTACCTTCTTGAAGTCGATAGTTTGCGGCCATCCTTTCTCCATAGCTTCAGGTAAGGAATGAGTTTCGAAGCGATGTCGCTGACAAGCTGAGATGTAGATTCCCAGCGGAGCCTTGAGCCCACGAGGATTTCGGGGACGCGGGTCTGAGTATGACTTCCGCTTCGCAGTCGCCAAGAGATTCTTCAGTAGTGGCGTTGGATTGCGCGGTAGTGATTCGTCACAGTATGGGCATACTGTAGAAGGATCAACTACTCTATCTATTTCGACTGCGCGTAGAGGGTGTTAAATGGGGTCATGTGTGATGAAAATAAAGACCTACAGGAGTCCTCATCCAAGTGGTCTTCTTCTCTCAGGATTAACCTTATCGGATTTCTGTTGAAGCTATGAAACGAGAGGAGCAGTGATCATAAAGAGGATTCACCTTGGATTGTCTTCCTTATACCTCTTGGCCTTCCGCCCGCGTTCTCCATCGCTATCGTCCGAAGCTCGCTTAGACCTCGTGCTCTCCGAAGACGAGTGAGGGCTACGACGATACGCGGTCTTGATTTCTCGCGAGTCCATGGGGAAGGGTCTAAGGGCACCATTGGTCCGCACAGAATCTTGATGGTTTGTGGCAAGTTCGTCAATATCGTCCTCGTCCTGATGAGGCGTCAGCGCACGTCCTTTGCCCTTATTCTGTAAGGGTGGTTGCACTGGGGAAGCCAATGGAGAAGGCGCTGGGAAGTTTCCAAGTGTCTCTGAGCGAGTAAGGCCTGGCTTGGAAGTTTGCAAGGATAGCGGAAAAGGTTTGGGTCCCTTCGGTTCAAGGAGTGACTGCTTTGCGGGCAGATTTGACTTCCCTGGAGGGTTCATAGGGAAAGGAGCGGTAGGTTTACGCGACAGCGCATTTGTCTTCTCCTTTGGTTTGCATATAGGCACATTTGCGTTCTCCTTTTTTGCTGCTGAGGGGTCTCGAGCGCTCTTCCGAGGAGGGGACGCGTCGGAAGCGCGTGAGCTCCCACCATGTACCGAGGAAAAACTGCCCAGAGGGAATGGCTGAACTTGCCTGCTAGCGCGTGGAGTTGTTTCGGGACTTGTACCACGAGCTATTGAACCAGCCTTCACGGGTCGCGACCTAAGAACGCGTTTAGGGGGTTTGGGTGGTTCGTCGTCTGATGCCGAGGATGGAGTAGCTGCCTTCCTGGACATAGAGTTCTTTCCTGGCACTGGACGCGCCTTCTCTCTCTTCGTTTTGACTGCAGGTTGAGAAGGCATGATCTGAGAGGTTAGGTCCTCATATATTGGCCTGAATAGCTCTTGGGAGTCGTCTGCGTCGGGCAAAGATGATGATGGAGGTCCTTCTGGAATACTCTCTTCTGCCTGCGGCTCCTTCTTTTTCTTCGTGAAACTGGGCATTTGTTTCGGGAGAAAATCTGGGTGGTAAGGAAGGCCGTTTGAGGCGAGATTGGTATTCTGAGGCGGCACCGTCGACCTGACGCGGACGCGTTTCTGTATAGGTGACGTGCCCGATAGTTGAGCGCCTTCAGATAATAACAGTTCGTCATCACTGTCACTAAGACGGTCGAGTTCCATACTCGTTATGATACGACGTGGCGTGGCAGACTTGACTTTGCTGCCGGTCGCCTTGCGAGATGGTATGGATGGAACGAACGAGGAGGGCCCGAAGTCTTCATGACCTCGACCCTTGCCGGACTGAACAAAGAATGGACGCTCTGTCATTCTATAAGAGCTCTCTGAGAAGATATCAGTTTTCTTCCTGTTCAATTCACCTTCAAGCCGCTCCATCTTCGGCTATCAGGAAGTTACTGCTGAGGTAATGTAGAAGCGGTGGCATGCTTCTTCTCCATAACCGACGCGTTGTTTGGTTTGATTGATTTCTAAAGCTTTTGCCAAACTCGAACAGATACGGCCGAGCTTGCCACATCTTAATTACCGTCAGGAGACGTCAGGAGCCATCAGCAAGGCCGCAAGGGTTCCAAGTGTGTCGGCAGTGTTCACATATTCGTAAAGACCGAAAAGATTTCCTCTAGCCTTGATTTATCAATGAGGTCGGACGTCAGACGGACGACGAGTCAATTCATTCCATCAGGTGGGTGCAACGTCCTTTACAGGCACACCTTTGTATCCCTGTCACCTCCATTCGGTTGTTGCTTTCTTGAATCTTCTCATCGGGCCCTTTCTCTTCTTCTCACAGCTTTGTAGTGGGTTTTTACTGCTGGTATATCAGACGAATGCCAGCATTATGAATCCAAGCTGACTCAAGTGTTACTACTAGTACTACTAGGCCTAGGTTGGACTTATGACCAACAATTTGTGCCTGACTCACCTCGGATAAACTCTCTTGTCTGTAATTGACAAATAGAGTTAGGCTCACATGGAAGAATGTTGTATCTCCCACTGCAACTTTCCCGACCATGTGTTCTTCAGATAGTCACTATTGGCACTATTTTTTCAGACAACTGGCATGTGTGCTGGTGGGCGTGTCCGCGGACAACGAGCACGAGCCTTTGTCGGACTCGGACGGTCATTAAACAGGCGATTTCTCGAAATGGGAAATCCTGCCAGTGCGAGCTTGTCAAACTCAGCGGCCTGTAATCCCGGGCTCGAATTGTCCCGCTGGATACGAGGTGGGTCACAGTTCATCCCCGGATCTACAAACTTAGTTGCTCATTGACCAGAACCGGCCATGATTCACCAGACACGGCACAACCCTATTTTAAATTCAGCTCCTCAGTGAGCTCTCCACCAATGACAGTGCTCGCTTCAGTGCTGGAGAAAGCCTCGAGCGCACACGTGAAGACAGGAGCCTTTGCAGATTGACATCACTACGGGATGTGACTCATCTTCAATTTTCGGAGTCCAGTCCGACTATAAATAAGGTCCGTGAACATCTCTTGAATACTAACCCGCCTGTTCGCATCGTCTCCAAGTGCGCAGCTGGCTCCCAATGGCTCACCACGAAGGAGACCCAGCCTTTCACGTACCAGCGACTAAATGCAAGCATCAAGTTGCAGAACCTACCAATCCACCTATTGCAGCACCAGCATCACTTGCATACGATGAAGTAGAAGTGAGTGCCGCGCTTCAGAATGAGGTCAGGGACGAAGAGACTTTGAAAACCATATCCCATGGATCGACTGTGGTAGAAGATGGATTCTTTTATGTCAGTCTTTGTACAGTTTGTTGTTTTATAACGCGCTTACTGATAAGATATAGGTTGTTTTTGAAGATGGAGATGGGCGGAATCCAGTCAACTTCTCTGCTGCGAGGAAGTGGGCAATCACGATAAATGCTTGTGCCTTTACCGGAATTGTAGGTAAGTCTACAGGTCGCTGGAAATGTACAACTTCATCTCTATCTTCTCTTGCTTTGTTTTAGCTGCTGCCTCGTCTTCATTTACCATGGGATATTCGTCGATGATCACAGACCTCGATTGTACATTATTCCAAGCATCTGTGGGATTGGGCACGTACGCTTTAGGATTTGCAGTTGCGCCCCTGGTCACTTCGTCGTTTAGCGAGGAATTCGGCCGCTTTCGGTTTTACATTGTCTCGTCCTTCATGTTTATGTTGACAGAATTGATGGTGGCTTTGTGGGTTCATGTCATCCTAGAGCGTCTCTATTTATCTATAAGGATTGCTCAGGGCACCGAACATACAAACCGTCATTGTAGCTCGTTTTCTCGGAGGATGCTTTGGCTCGACGGGCGCAACACTCGTGGCTGGGACTATTGCAGACATATGGCTGCCTCATCAGTTAGGTTCACAGCCTTTTTTCTAAGAACTCGATCTTATAAATCTGTAGACGGGGATTTCCGATGTCCCTCTATGCCTTGGCGGTTATTGCATCTGCTGGTCTAGGCCCGCTGGTTGCGGGCTGGATTGAAGCTAACCCATCACTGGAATGGCGGTGGATACAATGGATCCATGCTATGTGCGATGTGATTTGCTTCCATCTTGCCGTCCTCGTTCTCACTATTCTTTTAGCGTCAGCGGGGTGTATTCTATCTCCGTGTTTATATTCATGAGAGAGACTCGCTCAACCGTCATCCTGACAAGTCTGGCCCATCAAATGCGAAAGGACACCGGAGATAGCCGATATCATGCAAGATCAGAAGAAAACAAGCCCAGCCTTACGTCCATGATTGCGATTTCGTGTGCTCGCCCATTACGTAAGTGCATTCAAATCATATCACTAAACCATTTGCTGAATCGGCGCTAGGTCTCTTATTTACCGAGCCCACCGTTCAGAGCTTCAGTGTACGTAGTTTCTCATCGATTCCCACAGCAGATCTGAGCCTTATGACTGATTCTACCTCCAGCTCTGGATTGGCTTTGTATGGGGCGTTCTGTTCTTTTTAATTGAGTAAGTATCATTTGAAACTTGGTGAATGTCGAGAGTAACCATTACTACAGCTCAATATCGGGCGAATTTCAAAGCATCTACGGATTTAGTGTCGGAGAGACAGGGAGCGTTTTCACCACCATAACGTAAGGCTAGTTCTTCAAAACAATAGGCAGTACATGTAACTGTGAACGTCTCAGCATCGGAAGTCTTCTAGGTTGCTTGGCTAATGTATACCAAGAAAGACTCTACAAGTAAGTGATAAATGCCCTCTGACGAAGAACCCCAGACTGACCAGATCCAGAAAATATGCTCACCGCAAAGGCCAAGAAGCTCGTCTTTACATAGCATGCGTAGCATCCATAACACTTCCCACTGGAATGCTCATCTTCGCGTGGACCGCCCGAGAAGACATCCCGTGGATAGTCCCCTTGATCGGCCTTACGGTCGGTACTTTTCAGTCATCGATCTTCCTTATCACTGCTGATGAACCTGCCAGCTTTTCATGGCCTCTGCTTTCGTCATATATCAAGTCGTATTCGTCTACTTGGCAGATTGGTGAGTGCCTCGTCCTTGTGCCAGCATGCTTTTTTCGCCTTGTTGACGTGTAGCGATCTAGCTATGGGCCCTACGCATCTTCGGCCCTGGCAGGTCAGAGCTTATGTCGTGAGTCCTTCCCCATTCCTGCCTCAAGGACTGCATACGATCAATGTGTCTCGCAGGTAACTTACTAGCTACCGTCTTCCCGCTCTTCACGACCCGACTCTTCGACCTCCTAACGTACAAATGGTCGAATACTCTCTTTGCACTTATAGCGGCCATGATGATCCCCATACCATATGTGGGTGGTTCGAAAGCTCTGTTATGTGAATTCTTTGTATTGATGCTCATGGTTATACAGATTCTTTTCTTTTATGGGTCGAGAATACGACGGCGCAGCATTGTCTCCCAGAAGATCCTGGCGATCGAGGAAGAACAAAAGACAGTAGACTTGGAAAAGTCGTAAGTACATATATCTGTTCTTTGTTCATCATTAGATATAGAGTTGTGGCGAAGCTGCTTGCCGCATGTAGTTATGATACAGTCTGGTACTAATTAATTCG